>JARHVA010000549.1:417500-680000 GCA_037957365.1 Torreya grandis | reverse complement strand
AGCATTTAAAAGTGACATATTTTTTATATATCTCTATTTTACTCATCATGTTTTGATAATATCTATAGACCATTATATATAGCTTAAACTCAATTTATTTTTTCATATTTGACTAAAAGTTGTTATAGTTCACATTCTAATGCATATAGTTTCTATATAACACAATAGTTGACAAAATATGTCATGAAGGACATATTTTTCTCAATAAATAAATTGCCACATATTATAATTAATTTAGTTTGCAAGTGCACTAAAGTGAGTTGAGATTGAAAAATATTATCATTCACAAGTCTTTATGCATAAATTAGAGAATGCTTGACTAAATGCATATCAAATATTAGTAATTTATCTTAGTATGAATGTGTTTACAAGAATATTAATTATAAATACATAACTGAATATGGAAAGTACTATATTTTTTATGCATTGAACTTACTATATTACATAAATAGATGAAAATTCAAAAAATAGTATGAACAAATTATAAAAAATAAGTTGAAAATAATAGCAAAATAGAGTAGATCCATGTAATATAAATGAAATAAAAAGAATCATATTGAAATACAAAATCTAACCTATTTGAGGTTGAAACCTCCACAATCCTTATAATAAAAACAAAAGTCATAATATTATGATTCAATATTAAATACTACCTCCTATATATACCATAATTATGATTTGGGGACTAAATTATCCAATATGATTAATTACTCATACCATTAGGACACACACACACACACACACACACACACACACACACACACACACACACACACACACACACACACACACACACACACACACGTCTATCTCTCTCTCTCTCTCTCTCTCTCTCTCTCTCTCTCTCTCTCTCTCTCTCTCTCTCTCTCTCTCTCTCTCTCTCTCTCTCTCTCTCTCTCTGTGTGTGTGTGTGTGTGTGTGTGTGTGTGTGTGTGTGTACATATACATACACATATATACATAAATATATATAATATAATGACTAATTCAAAGGTTATGCATGCCATAGGTCAACCACATATATCTTAATACAACTAACAAGTTAAGGGTATAATATACCAGAATTAAAATAATGATTGTCCTCAACACTAACCAATTATGGATGTTTCTATATGAAAGGTTCATATTTTCATGTCATATCTTCTTTGGGTAGGTAATAAACCTAATGCACACTATGATAATAAAATTAATGCACACCAAGGTATATAAATGGATTTAAATGGTTTTAATACACACACACACACACACACACACACACACACACACACACACACACACACACACACACACACACACATTCTAAAATAAAAATTTATAACATTAAGTGAAGTAAAAAAAAAATCCAATTGAATAATCAATTGATCTAGACAAGCAATATTGATGAAAGCTAAATGTAGAGAACAATTTGACACACCATACAACCAAAATTAGTATAATCAAGTAAATATATATATATATATATATATATGTATGTATATGTACATACATACATACATACATACATACATACATACATACATATATATATATATATATATATATATATATATATATATATATATATATATATATATATATATATATATAATTGAATGACTAAGTCAAAGGTTATGCATGCCATAGGTCAACCACATATATCTTAATACAACCAACAACTTAAGGGTATAATATACCCGCATTAAAATAATCATTGTCCTCAACATTAAGCAATTATGGATGTTTTTATATGAAAGGTTCATATTTTCATATTGTATCTTCTTTGGGTAGGTAATAAACCTAATGTACACTACGATAATAAAATTAATGCAAACCAAGGTGTGTGTGTGTGTGTGTGTGTGTGTGTCTATATATATATATATATATATATATATATATATATATATATATATATATATATATATATATATATATATATATATATATATATATATATATATATATATATATATATATAATTGAATGACTAAGTCAAAGGTTATGCATGCCATAAGTCAACCACATATATCTTAATACAACCAACAACTTAAGGGTATAATATACCCCCATTAAAATAATCATTGTCCTCAACATTAACCAATTATGGATGTTTTTATATGAAAGGTTCATATTTTCATATTGTATCTTCTTTGGGTAGGTAATAAACCTAATGTACACTACGATAATAAAATTAATGCAAACCAAGGTGTATATATATATATATATTATAAAATAATTTTTTTAACACTAAGTGAATTGAAAACAAAATCCAATTAAATAATCAATTGATCGAGATAAGCAATAATGATGAAAGCTAAATATAGAGAATAATATGACACACCTAGGTAGAATCTTGGGATTATGAGATTGAAATAATGATCTAAAGTGAGTGTCTATGTCTGTGTCAAATTTGAATGCTTGACTATGAAAGGAAATATTTTTTGTTTCAACTACAACCATTGAATATGACTTGAGTAGATTCAATAGAATGTTAAATCTTGTTATGCCCTTAATCTATGGTGTGTCTAAGGATATGTGTGGCTGACTTATGGCTCACATACCACTTATATTATCTTTTCTAATTTCTCTATTTTCTTAGTAAGAATGGCCTATAGAATAACCATTACTAAGTAGATTATATATAAGAAGTAATGGTTAATATTTGATCATAATATTGTGAATTTTGCTCTTATGGCATTGTTTTGGAGCTTTCCCCCTCAAAGCGTCTCAAATATATATTATCAAACATTCCACTCTTATATTTATTATTTCTATGGATATACATATTCTAATCTTATTTATGTTATATAATACTCTATTGTACGCACATATAAATAATTTCATTACAAGTGGTATCAGAGCTACAATTTGGGAAAGTTTTTACATCATCATTTGTTTTGGATTTAGTGTTGTGGGTCTCTTATGAGTGGAAGGAAAAATTTATTTTTATGTAACTATTGTACTTTTTGAAATGATTTTTTAAAAAAATAGTAAAAAAAAGTTTAGAAATTTTTTCACCCTTATGCAAATTAACAGTAATTGGATTCATCTTAGTGATATGATCATAATGGTATAATATGCTAGTATACTTTTCAAGACAATTTTTTTCATCCTTGTGCATATTAGCATTCATTGGATTCGTCTTTATGATATGATCAAATAGTATAATCTATTGATACATTTTTTTGGGGACAAAACCCTCCATCCTAGGTTTTGTGCATGGCTGGTCCTGACACTCACAAATGCAGGAAAGGGTAAGAAACTCCAAAAACTCCTCACAATGTAGACATGGATTCCAACACTTCTAATCTATTTATTTATGAGGTGATTCACCATCTTCAATCGTATTTACAAAGTATGTTGTAAAAAAATGATCTTGATGTAGTCAAAGGGGACAATATTGGGGTAAAAGGGGAGAAGAATGTTTTAAAGGATCAATTGACACTTATAAATAGGAAATTGTCTAATCTTACATCTCAAACTTCACAAAATAATCCTTCACCTCTCTATTTTGGTTCTCCATGTTCAAACAATCACAACTCCAATCTTGGTCTGAAGTAGTTATTGCCAAAAGTGCACTTGCACAAGTTTGATGGTAAAGATCCACTCACTTAGATCAATCAAATTGAAAACTTATTTGATCTACATTAGACTCCATGTGTGTAAAATGTGATCATGGACTCTCTATAGCTAGAACATAGGCAATTCATTTGGTATAAATAGTTTTGTGTTCAAAATAAAAATAAGGGCCTTTAGGTTACCTAATATATATTTTATGAAGAGTTGTAGCTCCACTCTCACAATAATGTGTCAAAAAATTACTTTAGTTAGCTAGACAAACTATATCAAATAGGGACTATGAAGGATTATATTCATCAATTCAAAAATATCTCTTTATGTGTGGATGACATCATTTAGGTAAATTTGATTTAGTTTTTTTTGGGTGGCCTCAAAGATAGAATCCAATGGAGGTTCACATGTTTAGTCCTACTTTAGTATCTAAAACCATACCAATGGTATGCATGTTGAAGGAAAAATATCTAGTCAAATAAAGGCCTTTCACTAATGTATGCAAACGTAATTTCCCAACCCCGTCATTTCCTTAACCTATAAGATTGGCCCCTCAATAAATTGAAGAGAAGAATGAAAAAGGGTTATGTTTTGTTTGTGGTGGTAAATGGAACAAAGGACATAGATGTGTAAAAAACAAGTTGTTTTACATTGAAGGTGCCAACAAGAATGAAAAGTATGATAAGGTCTTAGGTGAAAGTCTATAAGAACCCAATAATTAATCTAAAGATTCTCAACCTACTATTTCCTATCATGCACTTTTAGTTATTATAACTCCTCAAAATCTTAAGGTGGTGGGTTTATTTAATAAATAGAAGGTGACTATGTTGATTGAAACTGGGAGTACATATAACTTCATAAACAATAAGTTGGATTATTTTTTGAATTATTTCATTTTTCTAGCTCCATAATTTTATGTCATGATTGTAGATGGTGGTAGAGTCAACTTTTTTGGAAAATTCCATAGTGTTAAGCTTGATATGAGAGTATACATGTTAGATTCTCTTATGTTTTCTATTCCCATGGGTAGGGATGGCATTATCTGGGGAGTGCAATAGATCATAACTTTGGGCACAATTGAGATGAATTTCTAGGAACTATTCATGTACTTTCATTTAGAAGGTAAGACAT
This sequence comes from Torreya grandis, assembly GCA_037957365.1. Taxonomy (NCBI): domain Eukaryota; kingdom Viridiplantae; phylum Streptophyta; class Pinopsida; order Cupressales; family Taxaceae; genus Torreya; species Torreya grandis. Next base: position 675,323 of record JARHVA010000549.1, on the reverse strand, counting down.
TTGAACTACATGGTTTATGGACTAAATATCTATAATTGGTTAGTTCTCACCAGATGATGAAGATGATTAGAAAAGGTGTTGAAGGATTTTTTATATGATTTTTTTCCATAAAAGTTCAACCAATGAAGGAATTTACCCATATTGATTTACAACTAGTGTTAGATAACCATTATGTTATTTTTGGTGTCATACCAAAAGGATTTCAGCCAAGTAGAGTGTATGCTCATGCCATCAGACTACTTATATGTAGTACACCACCCAACATTAGATGATATAGTATCCCTATGCCCAAAAGAGTGAATTGAAAAGATGGTACATGAGATGCTATAGGCAGGAATTATTAGACACAACTAAAGTGAATATTCCTCCTCAGTGGTCATGGTGTGTAAGAAGAATGACATTTGGAGGATGTGCCTAGACTAAAAATAAATAAACAACTACACCATCAAAGATAATTTTTCTATTCTTATAATTGATTATTTGTTAGATGAATTTCATGATGCTATTTATTTTACCAAATTAGACCTTTGCTTTGGGTATCATTAGATTTAAATACACAAAGAGGACACACCTAAAATAACTTTCCAAAATCAATAAGGCAATTATAAGTTTAATTTCATGCCTTTTGGTCTCATAAATGCACCATATACATTTTAGAGTTTGATGAATACTATTTTTAGGCTATTTTTTAGAAAGTTTGTGTTGGTGGTTTTTTATGACATTCTTATTTACAATAAAATTTGGGAAGACCATTTGAAGCATGTGAAATAGGTACTTTTGGTTCTAGAACAACATTATATTTATGCCAAATCTTCCAAATGTGATTTTGGAATTAGAGAGGTGGATTTATTGGGTCATATTATTTCACATGAAGGCATGAAAATTTGATCCTAAAATGATCTAAGTGATGATGGAGTGAAAAGTGTCCAGGACCCTCAATAACCTTCCAATATTTTTGTTATTAACTAGTTACTATCATATGTTTGTAAATAATTATGGCAACATCACATACCCACTCATATATTTGTTGAGGAGAGACTCCTTATAGTGGGATGAAACATATTCCAAGGTGTTTGAACAACTGAAAAATGGCTATATGCACCACTTTAGTTTTGGCTACCCCTAATTTTTGGAAAACTTTTATTGTTGAATTTGATGCATAAAGATATGACATGGGGGATATACTCATGTAAGAAGGAAGAACACTTGAATTTTAGAGTAATAAATTTAAGGGTGAAAATAGGACTAATCCATCTATGAGAAAGATATATTATTTTTTCTGCATGTAGTCAAGCAATGGAGACTTTATCTAATGGGTTGAGACTTTTAGGTAAAGACTGATCATGATAGCTTCAAATATATTTTTGAACAACGATTTTCATCATAAGAATAACAAAAATGGGTGACTAAAATGTTAGGATATGATTTTTAAATAGTTTATAAGAAATAAAAAGAGAATGCGGTGGAGGATGCACTATTTAGGTGGAATAAATTAGTTGAGGCATTGTTATGTGAAATGCTTATTTGGTAAATAGATTAGCAAGAGGAAGCAAGATTATAATGGGAGAATGATAGGGATACCAAGGATATGATTCAAAATATTCATCTTGGTTCTATGGGGTCAATAAAATTTTCATGGAATGGGAACACATTATGGTATAAATATCAATTATACTTCTATAAGCATTCTCTCCTCAAACATAAAATTCAATTGGAACTTCATGCATATCCAATAGGAGGTTATTCAAGATTTTTAAAAACATATCATAGAATCAAGCAAGATTTATTTTGGGAAGGACTCAAGTGGAATGTCTATAAATATGTGGTTGAATTTATGGTATGTCAATAGAATAAAAGTGAAACCATTAAGGCCCCAAGTCTTTTATAGCCTTTATCCATCCGTAACCAATTATAGGAAGAGGTTTCCATGGATTTCATTACTGGGTTACCATAGACTAAGGGTAAAAATGTCATCATGGTAATTATGGATCAAATAACCAAGTATGCTCATTTTTGTTCCTTAGCATAACCATTTGTCACCATTATAGTAGATTCTACTTTTCTTAATATAATTGATAAATTTCATGGTACTCCAAAGATCATTATAAGTGATTGAGATCCCATATTTACTAGTAATGTTTGGACTAGATTATTCATATGTTTGTCCACCCAATTAGATCATAGATCATCCTATAATAATCAATATAATATACAAATAGAGGTAGTTAAAAAATGTCTATAAGGGTATCTTTGTTGTTTTGTTTCTAAAAAACATGACAAATATGCTCATTGGCTGCCACTTGCCGAATGGTGGTACAAAACTGATTTCTCACACTTATTAAAAAATGTATCCATTTGTGGCATTCTATAGATATCACCCCTATAAAAAAATTCATCCTTTAAGGTGAATCCTAAGGTTTGATATGTTGAGGAACACATTCACCATAAAAAAAAGGTACTCACTAATTTATGAGAGAATTAAGTAATGTCACATAATAGAATGAAGAAACAAGTGGATCAACACTATAGTGAGTGGCATTTTGACATAGGTGATTGGGTATTTGTGTATTTAAAACCATATAAGTAGATGTATCTAAATCAATATAAAAAGGATAAAAAAATTTCTCCCAAGCATTATGGCCCTCATCAAATCTTACTAGAAAATTAGTAGTGTGGCCTACAAGCTAAAATTTCCTTGTCCACTCACATATATTTGATATTATATGTCTCTTTCTTGAAGAAGTTAATCATAGATAGAGTCTATACAAAAAAATAGTTACCTAAATTGGATGAATAAGGTTGAGCCATTACGGATCTTGAAGAGATCCTTCACACATGCATTAAGCAATTGTAGCCTAGAGTGATTAAGGATTATTTGATCAAATGGAATAATTTTCACTCTAAAGATGCAAAATGGGAGGATAAATCATTCCTAAAATAACATATTGGTTTGATTCAAAGTTTAGGACAATGTTGTTCTAAAGGGTAGGGATATGCTACACCCTTAACCTATGGCATATATGGGGATAAGTGTGGTTGACTTATGGCTTAAATACCTATTATATTATTTTGTTACATCTATCTATGTTCTTATTAAGGTAAACCTATGGAATAACCATAATTAATTAGATTATATATATAAGATCTAGTGGTTAACATTTGATCACTCATTTACAAATTTTGTTCTTATTGTATTATTGTAGAGGTTGCCTGCTCGAAGTGGCTCAACTATATTTATCAAACATTTTACTCTTTTGTTAATTATTTTTGTGGATATACATATTTTTATCTTATTTTTATGATATAATATTCTATTGTGTGAACATATAAGTAATTTTATTACAAATCTACACCACTATAATAAATAAATCTAATTCTGGGCTCTGAATATGTACTCACTTACTTTTTAGGCTCTATATTTTTATATATGTTATGATTTTAGATGTCATTCAATATTATGTGATAAAAATGTAGAATATATGGGTTGAATATTTTATTTTTTCTTTTTTTAATATTTGAATCGACCCTTGAAAATATAAACAAGATAAGTGTGCACAAAGTTAGCTTACTCAAACTACCATTTGAGGACTTGAAACTACATATCTTACATGCTTGAAATAAAAATCAATGTAGATATTTTATGCATGAGTGGAATTTTGAGTGAGATATTTGTCTCCTATCCCTAGTGAAGTGTACTTCAAAATAAATGAAAATTCACTTGAACCCTCATTTGGTAACATTTGATTATGTTACAATGGCTTGAATAAGATTAAAACATCAAGGTGCATGCTCCATCACAAGTGTAGAAATAGATGTGATAAATGAATTATCTAACTTAAATCATGGATAGTGATTCAATATTTTCTCAATCCTTGAATACTACTTGTCACTTGGAAAAATGATAAGGAATTATTTGTATATATAGTTATCTATAGGATGTAACATGCGAATGTCAATAATGGAATAATGTGACAAGCTAAAATGATGGTGGGAGAAATAAGTCCAAGGTGAGAAGGACCCATAAAATAACAAAGGAAAATTTCAATGACTCACATGATTTATATGGGATATAATTTATGCTTCAATTATAAATTCTAAATATTTTAGTATAGAAATAGATGTCTAAAATAAGAAAAAACAACTTATAAAATAGATAAATAAGGTTCAAATTTGAAATCAAATTAATGTTGAAGATATCTAAAAGGCTCAAATGCCAAAGAGAGTCTAGTGTGGGGTGGGAAAAAATGAAAAAATAAAAAATATATACAAAATTGGATTAAGTGTGACAAAGAGGAGAAAAAATGATGAAAATTGGTTTTGTATCAAAATTAGGTGTCATCATAATGTCCCTAATTTGATGTGCATATGTGATATGAATGAATGTGTGTATCGAATTAAAATAATAATAAATTGAATCTCACACATTGACTTACCTAAGGAAAGATGGATGAATCAAATGACATTTGAAAAGGACTCCATCCATATGCAATATCAGTTCTTCAAAAACTAAGAATACATAAAAATAATGGCCAATTAAATCAAGTAGTCAATGCCATATCATGTTGTACAAAATATAAAATCAAAATATAAATGAAATAAAAACTGAGCATAAGAAAAAACATAACTAGTGGTATTTGAACCATGATGTTATAAGAAAATAATATTGCCTAACACTCATTTGGATTAGAAATTTCATAGTAAGTCTGAAAAAATATTTTCTTGTTCCATATCAAAGAAATAGATACATGCCATTTGGCCATATTTGGTGTATTCATTTCCATTGTTATTCCCTTAACCTATAACATGTATTGGGATATGTATGGTTGACTTGTGGATATCATAAATAGTAATTAATTAATGTGATTATTTATATAGCTTCATATTATTAGTATGGTTGGCTTAGGGTGTGTTCATAACATAGTTATGATATATATAGGAGATAGTCATTAGTAGTTGATCATCATATTACATATTTTATCCTTATTATAAGGTTATGGAGGTTACCCCTTGAAGTGTATTATAATTTATTCATATATAATATTCTATTTTAGTCATATTATGATACATTTTTATGATTATACTTTATTGGTGAAGTAATTTCATTACAAGTGGTGTCAGGGTTTTGATTTGGGCAAAAATGTGGGTAAAACCCTAATTTTAGAAAATCACCTATATATTGCAATCCATTGATTTTTTTTATAAATTTTATTTACTATAGTTGGAGAATAATTTAAGGACTCTAAAATACAAAAGTTATTGTTTCATGATTATTTTTATGCTAGTTATTGTGGTTTTATAGTTTTTAATAAATTTGTGCTACAAGCCAAATTTTAATTAATTATTTACATTTTTGAAAATATTGAAAAAATATAGTGGGGGTTTGTTCTTTGAATATTTTTCTTTGAGGGAAAAATAGGTTATAAACCCTATTGTTAAAGTTCAGTCAAAGGTGAAAATCAAATTCAAAATTATCAAGCCTTGGTATGGCAAGACCACAAACTAGGGGTTGAGACAAGGGTTACAAAACTCCAAGTAAAAATCCTAAAAAAAGGAGATGGAGTGAAATAATACAATTAGTGGATCTTTTGTTCTAGTTTTTTCTTTGATGGATCACAAGGTGAGCCAACTTGAGTACAATGTGAAAAACATGCAATTTGATATGGATAACAAAGGAGATGTTGACAACATCAAAAGCGATTTAAGAAAAATAAAAGGAGATATGAAAAATAATCACCATAAAATTAGATAATATCATGATGAATTTTTAAAATAATGAACAACATAAACCATCTATCACTAATGCACATCCCAACCATGGTGGATATTATAGCCAACCCTATCCAAATCCAAGTACATTGTCAAAAAATGATGCCATATAATATATATATTCCTTGAAGTAAAACTAAATATTCAAGAAGTCAAGGTAAAACCTCAATAGGAGCATCCTCATTAAAAAAATACACCAAATTATTTATATATTAGATTTTGTCTAAAATATTCCCATCAAGATAGAGTTATCAAAACCTATTAAAGAATAAATAATCATCTTGGAACTAGAAGATATTTTACCAACTCAATTAAATAAGATGTAGGTAAGGGAAATCACTGAGTCTATTATCAAGTGCAAGGACCTGCCAAGAGAGGATATTCTATGGGAAAATAGATAATTCATTCTAAAACATCCAATGATTATCAATGTTGAGGACATTGCTTATTTGAAGGGGAGGGGCATGTTATGCCCTTACCCTATAACATGTATTAGGATATGTGTGGCTTAATTATGGATATCATAACCTTTAATCAATTCATATGATCATTTATTTAGCTTTTTATTATTATTAGGGTCAGCCTAGGGTGTGTTCATAACATAATTAGGATATATATAAGAGGTAGTGGTTAGTAGTTGATCTTCATATTACAAATTATGTACTTATTGTAACGTTATGGAGGTTTCCCCCTCAAAGTGGTTCATTATTTATTCATATATTTTGATCTATTTTATATTTTATTGGTGAAATAATTTCATTACATCTATTGATTTTTATAAATAATTTTATCAATTCCACTCTATTTCCTTCAATTTTTATTAATCTTAAAAAATATTGAAAACACACACACATGCTCCCCTTTTGAGGTGAGGGATTGTAAAAATTATCAATACAATTATTCATCTCTAAGTAAAGAGTTAAATGCATCATGTTTCATTAAAAAATATATCTGAAGCTTGGTAAAATATTTAAAAAATCATATAAATAAATATATGTAATCATCATAAAGTATCGTCATGAATCACTTAATATTTATATTTAAATCCTCATGTGAAGATGATAAATTGAGGTAAAAATAATATGAATTAATGTAATATCCATATATGTAAGTTTTATATAGTATTAATATTGAGGAAATAGATAAAAATTTAATGCCTTAAATGGTAAACAAGATAGGGACAAATAACATGCCCCCAATGTCACACACAATTGTGCCCTTAGGAGGGTAAGATAAAATAATGAAGCACACACAAAAGTGGTATGAACAAATATATTCATGATTAATACCATGTCAACATAGGAACAAAGTGTATTAATACCATAAATAGTAATGTTTATGATAAGGAACATGGCACCAAAAATATGACATCACATAGTATATCAAAATAATCATACATAAGTATGTAACTATAGATTTTAAATCACCACACAGGACATGTGCCCAAAAAAACATAACAACATGGCATGATACAACATGAAAATTATAGGATACTCTCTCTTAAAGGACTAAAAAATATAACAAACTCAAACATGTGAATGCATACACATGCAAGTAATCAAACAATCATTGGTACACCCATAATGTAACTATCACAATGTAGATATTCATGTAACATGCATGATGTAGGTACTATAAAGACATGATATAATAAATATAAATGGATCAATATGATTAATGAAATGAAACAAATATATCATCATAAAATCTCCCATATAGACATGCCCTTGATACAAGACATACCACCAATGTGATAATGCCTCTCTAGGGTATGGGAATGAAAATAACTGTGTCACTTATGATAGCCTATGATCATTTTAAATGTGCATATAATGCATCATACCCACTAAAATAATAATAAACATGTGTGTAATATGTACATGAAAATATACAACATAGGCATATAAACATGACATGTATCAATCAATAAAGATAAAGGATTTGTTTTTACTTTGACATTTTAATTTTTTTTTTTTTTTGCATTTTATAATTTTTAAAAAGTAGTTATATATAAAAATAAAGGAAAGGGGCACACACAAGGAGGATTTAAATCAATAAAAAAAAAGCCAAGAGGTAAAGTCAGGAAATAATTAAAAATAGGAAAGCCAAGGGGCTTAATCAAGAAATAATAAAAAATGGACAAGCCAAGAGGCATAGTTGTTAGTAGAGGTTCTTGGAAAATACTCTAGATCATGATAATTACATGGATAGATTACACAATAAGTGATAAAGGTAACCCATATATGGTAATTCAAACTAATAATAAACATTAACATGAAAATTTGAGCTCATTTATAAAGACACATAGACTTAGTATAAACATAATAGGCAACATAAGCTATAATATTTATAGATTAAATCAAATAGAGTACTCATTGTGTATAGAAAAAAGGTACCAGACATTTAATAAAAACCATTCTATAAAAACTGTACTAATTTATATCACATTAGAACCATATAAAAATACAATTAAGTGCTATATATGGAGTTTTACAAAGCACTATCTCTTCATATTCTAGTGTTTCATTTCACCCAAACGGAAAGACTCTTTGTATTCAGAAGTCTAATGATATTCTTACAAAGGTTGAATACATACAAAATATTATACCAAAGAAAAAATATTTCAATTCACACACATGTCCATCAAATATACTTTGTAATTTTAGTAGCCCCTATTCTCCACCCAACACTTTCTTGGAATTAAAGCATTGTCTCATTATAAAATAAAGTAATAGAAAGATATTCTACCCTACAACTATGAGAATGAATAAAAAACAAGAGTCATGGTTATTGATCTAGGTGTCATTTACCAGTTTTCACCTTTTGCACACTAATTATCCACCCTTAAATGTTTTCAACTAAGTATTTTAATAGCCTAATACCATTTTGGGTTTACAATAGACTAGCTTAACCAAGTGGTTGACCTTTATAGGTTTTTAACCAACTTGGACTTGCTCCTAATGTTTAAGGTGATCCTAAAAAATAGTGAAAAAACTTGTGAAATTTTCAAAATTATAATTGCACGTTACCTACTATGTAGGTGGTAACATAATTTATATTGGATGTATAGTAGTTTGTTGCATTGATGAACCTAATAGAGGAGTGGTGGAATACTTGGTCCTACGTAAACTTTTAGTGGAGGCTATTATGATTATTAGAGATTTGTCTACACACTTGCAACACTCTTCTTATAATGAATTAATTATTTCAATTATTATGGGATAATGTATTGTGGTTCATCAATAATTTGTGTAATAAAAACATCAAGTTGGGACAAATCTTGCTTTAACATATTTTAGTCATTCATCACTTCCCTCATTATCGTTAGTAATATGCACAATGAAACTTGAATCACCATAAAGTTTAGAATATATTCATCCTCATTGATGGTGATGAGTGCCTTAAAATTTTACATTTTGACTATATGTCCTATGATAATTCATTTATCCTATTTGTATACCTTCATGCTTGAATTCATACAAATGATTTGCATAGGGTCTAATAGTGTAAGGTTTACAAGTTTTATATGGCTTCATCCCTTGAATCCAATAATTTGTTGAGTGTTTTACTCATTATTTTTGAAGTAACTATGTGATCATGCATGACAACCTTGGCTTTTTTGGCTATGTTAAATTTTAGTTTTGTTATAGCCAAGGAGTTGTTCAATTGTTCATTCTAGTTGAGCATACCTTGTGTTGTCTTATTTTCTTGCAACACATCTATGTCTAGAACCTATTTATATTATTTTAATATATCACATATGGATTTTATTTACATCTTAATATTTTACCCTTTTGTGCATAAAATTTGTATCCACCTAGTCCTTCATGATTTGTAATAGAAAATTTGATAATTACTTATCTTCAGACATCACCTGGTTGCCTAAGACTTGGGTCACTAACGTAGGGAAACTAGTGTCAATGGTTTAGCATGCATTTTTGAACTAAAGTCTCAATGCTGCATTGTCATCATAGAGTTGGAAGACTTCCTATTCTAATTTCAAAGGATTCTATACAATTGAATCTTGTAAAGTAATTATGCCTTCAATTTACTTGGTTAGCGATATCTAAGAAACATCTAAAGATGTTTCCTATGTAGTTGCAGTCAAAGCCATGGATGTTTATGGAGTTATTTTAGGGGTCATTGTTAACTATCCCAATAGAAATGAAAAGGTGGTACATAAGGTGGATGATGTAGGAACATCCCATAACCATTGTCTTGTTATTTGAGGTGTAGGATGAGAAGCCTTCTCTTGCACACCTACTTATGTGGCAAGCACTAGTTGCACTATGCTTTGTGTTTGTTTCTTGGCTTATTCCTTTGCCTCCTAATTCATTTTATCTTTAGATTTAACCTTATCCTTAGCATCTTCCTCAACTTGGGATTTGGATTACTCCTTGGCCTTAGACTTAACTTTGGCCTCAAATTTAGATTTACCTTCAAATTTAGCTTTAGCCTTGGCTTTTACTACAACTTTGGATTTGGCTTCAGCTTCCTTCTTTAAAGCTTTCTCTTTAGCTTTTTTCTCTTCTTGATCCTTCATAATTATCGATGCTTCTTCTTTATTCTTTTTTAGTAGCTACACTTCCTATTATTTCTTTATTTCTTATTCTTTTGAATCCATTTCTTTAGCTCTCTTCTTTAGAGCCTCTACTTCTTCAGCTCTTTATTTTTGAGCCACTATTTCTTTAACTTGCTTTTATGCTCCTCTATAGTCTATTATTTATGCTACTCTTCTCCTTAACTTGTTGTTTGCATCACTCATCCTCCTTGACTACCTTATTATTTGCCTCTTTTCTCTTTCACCTTTTCTCTTCCTTTTTATCCCTCCTCTCACCTCTTTTTGTGATTTTGCTAGATCCTTTTATTCCTATGCAACTTCTTATTAGGCCTCTAGCTATGGTAAGTTAGTCTATTCAGGTTCTTCCATGAGGTTTGGGGATTACAATAATGTAAGTGATTGTGAATATTACAAAGTGGAATATTACACAAAATTACCTCTTTATGTATCTATCTTCTTTCTAAAAGTGTATGGGGGAGTAAGGCTATACTTTTACCTCTTTTTAATGTGAACATGAGTTTTATTATTGGGAATGGCCTAGTTGAAGGGTGAGTCTATGGTCTATACATAAAATATGTTGTTAGGATTTATTGTGATTTTAGTTCTACTTCTTTTGTAGTAGAGGATCCTACAACTAGATCTTCTTGGAAAATTTTGTCTTGACTTTTTCTGAGATACTTCCTATTTTATGGTATCAAAAATGATGGATGGAGGGGGTTGAGTAATGTCAACCTAGAGATATTATCTTACCTAATTTTGAATTTGTTAGGTGTTATCAATATAGATTTCACCCTTTGAGGCAAAGGTGTTTTAGACCTACCTCATCTAGTTGATACAATGGGATCACATCTGGGTGTGGGTAGCCTATTGAGACAAACCTCTAGTTTTAGGGCTATCTCCCCTGATGCATAATCTAGGATCAATTCCTAAACCTATTTGATTGTCTATTAAAAGGGATAAAAATATTAATGAAACAAACCTAAAATATGGGAGGTGATGCACCAACATGAACATCCTTCACCTGCTCATCCTACACTATGAAGATGAATACAAGCTGAAACTATTGTACCTAGTCACAATAGGAATCTAGGTACAAATGTTTCAATATGGAGGTGGAAACCAAAGAAATAAGCAAGAGGTGTGATTAAGAGCTCTAATAAGAGACACTAGTGAATCTAACTCCACACTCAGTCAATGCAAGGTCATAAACAAAATCTATATGACCTACCAAGATGATAAATAAACTTGTAACTAGGTAAAGAAATGGGACAAATGAAGGGAGATTACACACCACCACTGAAACTCATTAAACACCAAAATAATAAACTAATTAAAATCATATGAGAAGGATATAAACATTATTTATTTAATGTTCAAAGATATAAATAAGTGTTCAGTAGGGTAGGGCTTCACCATACTCTGCCAAAGGATACATTACAAGCCAAAAGAGGCTACATTTATAGAACATTAGAGGGAAAGAGAGGAGTAATGTGGCATGAAAGTAATGAGGAGAGGCCATGATGACCATAATTCATTAATAAATTAGTTACAAATAATAATGAGGGGTAAAAATAACCCTACAACTCTTCCCATGTGTTGCGTTGAAGGTATAGTGGCCTTCATGACAAGGTGGCCTAGTCATTGATTCAAGGAGTTACAATGACACCTATTGAAGAGGTAGTTATAAATAGATTGCCTCCATGTTTATCTAATTATGGTGAATCTAAGGGATAAGGTCCAAGTGTCTTCAAGCTAGTATGAAATTGCAATTTGAGTACACGAGCCTAATTGGTCTAAAAGGCCATGGAACAAGCCAATTATACCACTCTAGGTCTCATTTTTATTTTAGGTCAATCATGATAGATGATAATCTATTGAATTGTTTTATATCTCACACTTTTCATTCAAACCTAAAAACCACATTCAAGTACTTCTACCTAGTTGCCTTAGGTATCTTGGAGCTCTTGGTAGCATACTTGGTAAACACTAGTTGTATTAAATCTCAAAGAGATGTTGCAATCACTATAACTCTTCCAAATGAGACTCTAAAAACATATTATAAGCCTTCCTCCTATCATATATGGTTCCATGTTACCCTACTAGGCCTTACCAAAACTAATTCTATGAGAAACCCTCTAAAACTACCCTTTTAGGCATGCACCAATCATTCTTGGGAAAAAATTGTAATCTTGTACTTCACATGTAACAAATAGTAGCTAATTCAAGGGAAATTTGGTGTATATAGATCATCCAAGCACTTACAGAGATATTAAAGTACATCTAAAGTCATTGCCAAGACCCATACTCTTATTGAGTCATAATGAAAGGTTTAGGCAAGATTTAAGGATGCATAGTCTCTTAATGATTGTTCATAGCCCTGAGAGATTGAACTAAAAAATAAACACCAAGGATTTAAAATATAAAACATCCTTCAACCTTCCATAATAGTTGATAACTCCATACATATTCTCAAATATGTTCACACATGAGGAAGGTGTCTCTTGGGCCAGGAAACCTGCATTTTATGAGGTTGAAAGAGTAGAATTTACATCAATAGAAGGAAAAAACTTGTTTTTAAATCTATCTTAGAAAAATAATTCAAATATTATAAGGCTTACAATTCTCAAAATCCTCCCCAAAATGTGCAATTGTCTTCAATTTAACTGTATAGACCTATGACTGCATATTTAGGCCTACTGGGCCTAACTAGCCTATCAAAGCTCTTCTTTGATTTAGAGGACCAAAAAATTAAATGAAAAACTTGATAAAATTTGAGATTCAAGTCAATGGACCTATTTTACACCTTCTCACCTCTTTCATACATAGTTCAAAATGCTCTCTCATTCTTCATGACCCTCCCTATAAATGGTAGTTTTGTGTTTTTTGACTCTATGAGAGATATCTTCCTTTGTTAGAATATTTAGGTCCCATTGATCATGGATAAAATAGTGATTAATGTCCTATTAATTATATATACCTCTAAGTTTCTTACCCAAACCATCTTCCACTCATCTACCTTACCTTCTCATGTTGACTTGTAGGAGGCAGTGTGTGCATTCTTGACTATGTTATCTTGGCTTGAGCATATTTTCATTGAGTCTAGTCCTCTTAGTGATATTTAACTAATTTTTTAAAAACATACTTAGCCTTTAAGGGTTTCAAAAAAAAATTCACTCATTTCATCCTTAGACTTCCATACAATCCATTACCTTATCATTCTCCCTATTTGAAGGTGACCTGAGTTTCCAAACAAACCTATAGGCGTCTATTGGTACCTAACTATACTTTGGGTTTTATAAATATTTTTTAATTATTTTACCATCTCATATATTTTAACCCTTCACTTACCATTACCCTTAAACCTTCAAATCTACTCACCTTAATGCATCTTCAATAATTACATAGCAAAAGCAAACCTATAAGTTTGCAGATGTATAGGTCTGCATTCCCATGATCTTAGTTATCTTTTTGTGAAAAAAATCTACTAAAAACCTAAAAAAATCCTTTTATATATCTTTTCATCCAATAGGAAACTCACACCCCTTTTGACAATACACTATAATACCACTTTCAATCAATTTTAGATAAACAATGTTTACATAGTTCAAATGGCTGGGAGAATGAGTGTTGCTTAGAAGATTTTATACATAATAACTAGGTTTTTATGGATCCTTATATGGAGAATAAGGTGGGAATAAAGTTCTCAACCATTGGATGCACTAACTCTGAAGAGCTTCAAAACACAAAGGTAATAATGACTTGGTTCATGAGCTTACCAACTACTTTGTGGAGGTTTTTTCCTATTCCTCAATGTCACACATGCCAAGCAGTGATGGAAAATGAAGTATAAGGAATATAAAGACCATATGAAATCACCACTTTCACCAACCAAGCCAAGGATGCACTGAATCATTTAAAATCTGACCATATAAATGCAAAAGGTGAATTTGACTACTTGAACTTTTAGTGTTTATTCATAAAGCATGTAACATAAATATAAAAACTAATGCCAAGTATTTGAAGGCCATTATACCTATTACTCTACCCAAAATCTTAGGTCACCATTATCTCTCCTCTATATGGACCAAACGTAAACTTGACTTGTTGTCTAGAGCTATCAAAGAGAATGATGGAGAGAAGAGATAGGTTTTTGACTTCTTTTGACTTGTGAATCATGGATTATCATCTATAATTCTTAAAAGGGATCCCACATTAGATTCCTAACCTTATTTAACTTTTACCTGACCATAAAAGTCCATACAAGCCTTGGAAACACCTACAAAACCTCATTTTTTGTATTTTTTAGGTTATAAACCTTGGGAAACTATTAGGGGCCACAAAGAGGAAAATGAAGCATCAAAAATGCTTTTATACTAGGTGGTATATATGGAGTGAAGTTTAAAGGTCATTTTTCAAGTATATGTGGCCCTTTTTGGTAAATAAATGATATTTGACCCCTAAAGAGACCTCTTTTTGCATATAAAATCACTTTGTCATGACTTGTAATGGCTATGATACCTTTGAAAACTCATTAATTTTAGTGTGAAACCTTATCCAAAGGATTTATAACTACAAGGTTAACTTATATGACATGTTTGAAGGGCATTTTGATGACCTTATGGGCTAATTGGATCTTGAAATAGTCTTGACTAATAGGCTATAGAAGACAACCTTGGCTACATCATTAATCACTATTTCAAGACTCAAACATGAATTGGACACCTTAAAAATATTATTAACAAGGTATATCCTTAAAAAATGGCTAAAATAGGCATAAATATAATAATAAAAAGAAACCTTAACTTCTCTAAATACCTTAATTTTTTCTAAAACACCTTAACTTTGTCAAACAAGGTACATGCCATATTTTAGGCTTCAAAAGGCACTTGACATGATTATAATAACCTAAGGATAACTCATGTCAACATAACATATCATACAAATACTCAAAACATGCTATCATATGATTATCTCTTTAAGCAACCCACAATACATTTAGTGAAACTTTGAACAATGATAGAAGGCTTTAAAGAACATTTGAAGATCATGACAAGAATTAGGAAGCCTCATGCAAGATTGAAGGGACCTATGAGAAAGTTTTTGAATATAGGGGTTGAAATTTGGCTTGGGAGGCCAATTATTAACATTCTTAGTGACTCACATGGGTTGACCTACTTTTTGGTCAAGATAACCAACTATCTCATCCTTTGAGTAGGGGATCCACATACTACTATCATGATTGATATGAGACCTTGATTATGGTTGAAAGAACCTTGAACAAACAAGAACATTTTACTACCCTCAAAAACACACAAAATAAAGGAAAAAACACCAAATAAAGCATAAACAAACACACCACACTTGTGATGAGAAGCACATAAACAAGACAAAAGCAAACTACTATAAACAACTAACCTGAACATGGCTTCTTCCTCTTGGGTCAAAAGGGAAGCTTATTGGATATCTATGGCAGCATGAACTTAGATTTCCATATATTGATCAAAGTCCAATTAGGTACTTCCCATAGGATGAGAACTTGTACCCATATACAGAGATATTAACATGCTTATGGTCTCCTTGAGCAATAACTGGGCCTTCTTGATTAATCTCCTTGTCCATAGATTAACTATGTGATTCAAGGAAAAATTAATACTCATCCCAATATTGGCTTCTTATATAAAAAAACATTTTTGCCTCATCAATAAGCTACTCATGGTTGATTATTCTCACTTTTTACAATTCTCTTGATAACCTAGCTAGCATGCCTTAGTTTGTGTCATCATTATTCTCTATTTAAACTGGTAACTTGTCAAGGTATTTAAACTCTTTGTAAGTCTCCAAACATGACTTCCACATGTCACCAAGGTCTTAATGATTTTCACCTTGAGCCTTTTAATGTGCACCAGGAAATAATGCATCTTCACTTAGTTCATGTTTGGGAATGTCAACTTAAGGCACTACTATAACAACATTTCAACTTTATCCTCATCATCCTAAACTTGTTCATTCTATTGATGAAGCTTGACAAGGTCAAAAACCAAAGTATCCTCAATCTACCCCATATAATGTGTAATCTCTTGTAAAGTCTCATACTCATTACAAATTTTCCAATACTACTACCTTAGGCTTCCATTATCTTATTTACTAGTGTCTAGGTGATCATGATCATGCTCTAGTGTTTTATTCACTATTATGACCTCATATCACTCAACAAACTTTATTTTCAAACAAGGAATGAGTTATTCAACTTTAATGAAACTAGGAGTCTCAACATCAACATATACCTCCTCTTGGACAATTAAAACCTCTTGAAGCCTATCTCTTTGTTCTACAGATACTATAAATTGGATAAGTACTCCACTTTCATACTCTTTAGGACTACCATAAAAGAGAGTAGTTACCATGTCATCAAGGAAATATCCAAGATCACCTTATTATTGGCTAATTGGTATGTTCTCCTCTTGAAACTCATCTTGTTCTTGAATGTGTTTTTGGGCATAAAAGTCAAACTTACCTTGAGCTTCTTGAAGTGCATCTTCTCTTGCATCATTGAAATCTGACTTGTGTTTTTCCTCACCAAGGGATGTCCTAATGGAAATCTCTTCTTCAAAATCATTTGAATCACCTTTATCATTTAAAATTACAACTAGACATTTCTCATTTACCTCCCAAAGGATAGGTTCCTCTTCAAGGAGGGAGATGATGGGATGGTGATGGCTATGTTCATGAGTTAGTTTGGAAGTCAAGGTCTCACCCTTATAGTTTGAGAAATTGGAAATAGAATATTCTCTTAGGAATTCTTGGAGAGAGAGAAGGTTTAGCTTTACTATAGGTTTTTCATTCTCCTCATCTACCTACTCATTCTTCTCAACAATAACTTCACTTTTATCATAACCTTATTGAGGCTCTTCAATAAATGTAGCATTATCTTCAATATTCTCAACTAGATCCTCCTCCTTGTTTTGAAAACCTTCTTGGATACACCTCCAAGATGGAAAGGATATAGGTTCTTTTGAGGAGGGAAATGGAGCTTGAATGGGATGTTATTAAGTGAGTTTAGGAGGTAAAGGGACATGCTAAGATCTTTGGAACTTACTTGTTTTTACCTCTACAACCACCTTCTCTTCTTAGTTTAGATTTGTCATGGGAAAAGTGGTCTAAAAAGGTTGACATGGGGTAGTGAGAGGTATATAAGACTGGTTGCATTGAGCTTGTTGCTCCTTGAAGACCAATAAATCATTCTCAATTACTTGATTCATTATTTTTATATCATTCCACTCATTTGAGGAACTAGGTGTAGCCTGAAAGGGTGATTGGGGAGGGGAAGGATAGTTCTCATGATAATAAGGTTACTAAGGAGGATAATATTTTGGATAATTAAAGTCATGTAGAGGATAAGATTCATGATAAGTCTGATGTGGATCAATGTAAGACTGATATGGTTCATTGGGATATTGATAAGAGTAAGGCTCATGGTGAGGTTGGTATAGGTCATAATGAAGTTGATAGGGAGGTGTAGAATATAATTTTACTTCATATCTAGCCATTAAACATCATGAGGTAAATGAATATCAAAGTGAACTATCAAAATCAAGTCGATCTTACCCTTAAATGAAGACCTTATAACACCATTTATCATGAAATTTGAGTGTTATTCTAACACCAGAATGCTTGCATCTCATTGAGGTCACTAAGTGATGAGAGTGAATGCTCCAACATCCTTGAATTTTGGTCCCATTTAGCATGCCATAAACTTTTATTAGTCTATATTTTACCCTTTAAGGGAAAAAAATTAGACCTAACTTATCCAACTAATACAATGGGATCACCTCTAGGTGTGGGTAGCTTATTAATAAAGATGGACCTCTAGTTTTGGGGCTAGCTCCCTAGATGCATCATCTAGGCTTAATTCATAAACCTGCCCATTTGTCCATGAAAATGGATATGAGGATGAATTTAAAAAACTAAGCTATAAGAGGTGATTCACAAACATGAACATCCTTCACCTGCTCATCCTACATTATGAACATGAATACAAGCTGAACCTACTGCAACAACTCATAATAGGTCTCTAGGCACAAGTGTTACAATATGAAGGTAGAAACTAAGGCAAGAACCAAGAGGGGTGATAAAGAGGTATTATAAGATAAAATAGTGAATATACCTACACACTCATCCAATACAAGGCCATAAAAACACTCCATATGACCTATAAAGATGATAAACCAACCTGTAACTAGGTAAGGAAATGGGATAAATGAAGGGAGATTATACACTACCACTAACACTCATCAACTATAAAAAGTATACCCTAATTTCAAGTATATGATAAGGATATAAATAAAATTTATTAAATTTTTAAAGGTAGAAACAAGTGTTCAGTAGGGTAGGGCTTCACCATACTCCACTAAAGGATACATTACAAGCTAAAAGAGGTTGTATTTATAGAACACCAGAGGGAAAGAGAGGAAAAATATGGATAAAAGTGTGAAGGAGAGGTCATGATGACCATAATTCATAAATCAAGAAGTTAAAAACAAGAATAAGGGGTATAAATATCCCCATAACTCTTCTCATGCATTGCCTTTGAGGTATAATGACCTTCATGACAAGGTAGCCTAGTCATTAAATCAAGGAGTTACAATGCCACCTCTTGAAGAGGAAGTTACAAATAGATTCATTTTAAATTTTGAACTCTATTGTACCTCCATGTTTCTATGATTGTGTTTAAGCTGAGGGCTAAGGTCTAAGTGTCTTCAAACTAGTATGAAACTACAATCCAAGTGTAAGAGCCTAATTATTACAATATACCATAAAACAAGCCAATTCTGCCACTCTAGGTCTCATTTTTGTTTAAGGGCCATCCCCATAGCTGAAATTATATTGAAAATTTTGTTATATCTCATCCTCATCATTCAAACTCTCAAACCACTTTCAAGTACTACTACCTAGTTGAATTAGGTCTCTTGGAGATCATGGTAGCATACTTGGTCAACATTGGGTGTCTTGAGTCTTAAAGAGATGTTTCAGTCACTATAAATCTTCCTCATGAGACTCTATAAACATAATTTAATCATTAATCCTATCATATATGGTTTTATGACACCCTACTAGACCTTACTCGAACCAATTTTATGAGAAACCCTCTAAACCTACCCTTTTAGGCTTATAGTAGTAATTTTTGGGCCAAATATATACATCTTGTACTTCACACATGCCAATAATAGATGAATTAATGGATATTTGGTGTATCTAGGTCATTCAATAACTTACATAGCTACTCAAATAAATCTCAAGTCATTACCAAGACCTATACTCTCATCAAGTCATAATGAATGGTTTAGGTAGGGTTTAGGGATGCATAATCTCTTAACGATTATTCATAACCCTGAAGGCTTGAACTAAAAAAACAATGCCAAGGATTTAAATTATGAAACCTCATTCAACCTTCCATATTAATTGAGAAATACAAGCACCTAATTAGACATTTTCACATGTGAGGAAGGTGTCTCTTGGGCTAGGAAACTTGCATTCTATGAGGTCGAGAGAGTAGAATTTACATGCACAAAAGGAAAACACATGTTTTGGGTTGGAAACACCTCAAATATTTATAATATACCCCTACCAACATGTTATCATTGTTTTATTCTTTGTTCACACTCTAAAATTCTTGTAGGCCTATCATACTCCTACCTAAGGTTTGTAAGTTAATAATCTCATTTGACTCTAGGACCTAGTTATTGTGGTTTCTTATTAATTCTCTAAGTTTCTACCCAATTTAACATATATTATCATTGGAATTAAACTTTTAAAAGTCTTCCGATCCTCAACATACTCCCAAAAATGTGCAATTATCTTCAATTTCCATGTATATGCCTATGACTACCTATTTAGGAATACTAAGCCAAATTAGCCTATCAAGGATTTTATTTTCTTAAGAGAACCAGATAATTCAATGGAAAACCTAAGAATATTTATGATTTAAGTAAATGGACCTCTTTCATGCATAGTTCAAAACAATCTCTCACTCTTCATGACCCTACTTGTAAGTGGCAGTTTTATGTTTTTTTATTGTGTGAGAGGTCGCTTCCTTTTTTAGCATATTAAGGTCCCATTTATCATGTATAAATTAGTTCAAAAGGTTCTCTTACTTATATATACCTATGAGTTTCTTTCCCAAGCCATCTTCCACTCAACTACCTTACCTTCTCATGTTGACCTGTAGGAGGCAATTTCTTCATTCTTAATGTTGTTAGCTAAGCTTGAGCATCTTTTCATTAATTATGAGTGTTATTTACCTATTTTTTCATTAACTACATAAAATTTATGGATTTCAAACACTTGTTCACTAGTTTCAGTTGTGGATTCCCATATAAGGTATTACCTCATCCTTCTCCCTATATGAAGGTGACATGAGTTTCCAACCAAGCCTATAGGTGTATCTTAGTTATTGACTATACTTTGGGTTTTATAATTGTTTCTATAACAATATAACCATATAAAATATTTGAAAACTATAGTTACCATTACCCTTGAACCTTTAAAACTACTCACCTTAATGTATCATCAACAATTAAATTAAAAAAATAGACGTACAAGTCTACAGACCTATAGGTCTACATTCCCATGATCTTAAGTCTCCTTTGGTGCAACCAAGATCCTCCAAACCTAAAAAAATACTTTTTTGGTTATTTTCATCTAATAAGACTCTCAAAACCCTTTTGATAATGCACTATAAGACCATTTTTAATCACTTTCAGACAAATAACATTTACATAGTTCAAATGGTTGAGAGCATGAGTATTGCATAGAATATTTTGTATATAATAACAAGGTGGTTGTGGATCCTTTTATGGAGAATAATTTGGGAAGAACATTCACAACCATTGTAACCCTAAAGAAATTATAAAAAAGATGTAATAATGGCCTGGTTCATGAGCCTACCAACTACTTTGTGAATATTTTTGCCTATTCCTCAATGTCACACATGCCAAATAGTGATGGAGAATGAATTGGAAGGATTATGAAGACCATACGTGACCACCACTTTCACCAACCAAGACAAGGATGAAATAGAACCATTCAAAAGTTGACCCTATGCAGATGCATAAGGCCAATTTGACTATTTAGACTCTTAACATTTGTTCATAAATCATGGGGCATCAATATAAAAAATAATTCCAAGGATTGGATGTACATTAGACCCCCTTACTCTGACCATAAGCTCAAGTCACCATTCTCTTTCCTCTATATGAACCAAGCATAAACCTAACTAGCTATCTAGAGCTACCAAGGAGAATGATGGAGACAAGGGATAGGTTTTTTACTTATTTTGACTTGTGAATCATGGATTATCTTATATGATTCCTATAAGGGATCCAAAATTATATTCCTAACCTTATTTGAATGTCTTAATTGTATAAGTCCTTACAAGCCTTAAAAACACCTGCAAAACCTCATTTTTTGCATTTTTCAGGTTAGAGACCTTGGGAAACCATTGAGGGTAACAAAGAGGGAAATGAGGAGTCAAAAACACTTTCAAAATAGGTGGTATGGATGGATGGAATTTTAAAGGTAATTTTTCAAGTGTGTGGAGCCCTTTTTGGTAAATAAATGATATTTGACCCCTAAAGAGACCTCTTTTTGCATATAAAATCAATTTGTCATGACTTGTAATGGCTATGAGACCCTTGAAGACTCCTCATTTCAATGTGAAACCTTATTAAAAGGCTTTATAACTAAAATTTTAACTTATATGATGTATTTGAAGATCATTTTGATGACTTTATGGGCCAATTAGAGATTGAAATAGTCTTGACTAATAGGTTATATAAGACAACCTTAGCTACATCATTACTCACTATGTCAAGGCTCAAACATGACTTGGACACCTTAAACACATTTTTAACAAGGTGTATCCTTAATAAGTGGATAAAACGAGTAGAAACATAATAAAAAGAATAAACCTTAACTTCTCCAAATACCTTAATTTTTTCTAAAATACCTTAACTTTGTCAAACAAGGTATATGCCACCTTTTATATTTAAAAATACACTTGGCACCCTTATACTCACCCAAGGACAACTAAATACAACCTAAAACATCATCAAAATACTCAAACCATGTTATCATATGAGCATATCTTCAAGTAACCCATATCACATATAGTGAAACTTTGAACAATGCTAAAAGGCTTTAAAAACCATTTGAATATGATGATAAAATTTAGAAAGCCTCAAGCAAGCTTGAAGGGCCCTATGAGAAAATTTTGGACTATAAGGGTTGAAATTTGGCTTGGGAGGACAAATTATCAATGGTAGTTACACACTAATTTCTAAACAAATATCTCTTTATATTATTCATACTCACAAACATTGTTACTAATGTCTTCAAGTAAGGACTTCAAAACTTCATTGTCCTAAACTCCCATCTCTGCCAAGTCACACTCAACTGTTATATTTGGGACATGTATATTATCTAACCAAGACTTTGATTGGCATGTAATATTCTTTGAAAATTATGGTGAGGCTCTCTACACCGGTGCCTTTCTCTTTCCTTTGTCCTAATGTTGTGGTTATGATTGAGCTTGAGATTGGTATTGTGGTTGTGATGACATTGGTTGTTTCACACTTGGGAGAATGGAACGAAGAGGTTGAATTGATATCAAAGTTAAGGATTTATATCTCAAATTTTTTAATGTGCATCCAACATAGTGATGAATAATGTTAGTGGATTCATAGTTTCTTTAGATAACTCATGCACTTTGATTTGGATGTTGTTGTGTAATTTGGTTACTAATACATGATGTCCTAGATACATCATCATGTATTAGGATACCATTATGTGTAAATTGATCATGGACAATATTTACAACCACCACACATTAAACTTCCCATGTTTATCATAGTACTATCCTATTTTTATCCACATGATGTTTTCAAATGCAACAACATACTAAATATCTATAATAGGGTTAACTGGTCCTTCTGGTGATTTACATTAAGTGAAGTAGAGAAGTAAAACCAAAAATTAGTATTAGAATTTTTGCAAAGTGCCAGTGAAAATGTTTTCAATATTTTTGGTTATCTTAAAATCCAAAAACTTGAGAAATTTGAAATCTTTGTGTAGGTGTATAATGAAATACACAATGTCTATAACACCTTTTATTGCTCATTTCACCTATTTTGTTATTTGCTATAACTATTTGGTGATGCATTCAACCATGATGCACACCCAAACATATGAAATCATATAAAATTTTATTCCTCTACTATCCCTTAAGGATATGTTTCCCTAGTGTTAGAATGAATTGGTGGAGTTGTCAATTTGTATGATAAAAGAGAATTACTACAAGTTGGAAGGCATGTTTCTCTTGCCATGGTCTGAGGAGTGATTCAAATTGTGACACCATACAATAAATTAATGGATCCTTCATTATATATACTAAGTAGAGTGAGCATTACCTCATATAATTACCTAAAAGTAGTAATTTGATCAATTGATCTGCATCATATCCTCGTAAGGGATGTTGAAGTGGTAGGGATCCTATTTGTGTATTTTCCTATGGGCCATGGGAAAAAAGTTAGATTTAATCGCATCAATGAAATTTAATGGGCCTATATCTTGATAATTATATTGCCTTAGGCATAAGACACTCACCATTTATTATTTTTACACATCTATAAATGGGATCGATAATTGAGATTGATTCATGGTTGTTATGGTAAGATTGTTTAAACACTTCCTTTGATTGGTATGGATCGATTAAGGAATATGTGAAAGAATAGATATTTTTAATGTAGATCACAATCTTCACTTATTTTTAGAATTTTGTAATTTCTTTGTGTTGTCCATTTATTTGTTATATAGATTTTGTCACCTAATTCCCTCTGTCTTACTAGTTTAAATGCACTAAGCTGGTTGTGCATAAGTTTACTTCTAAAATTAATGTTAACCAATTATTATTTGATATGGTAATGACCCTTCTGCATTCAAATTATTTGATTCCTTTATTAGTATTTATATGATGTGACATGATGTCCACCACACCATTGTTAGTATAGGTTCCTAGAAAATACTTTAAAACATGCTAATTATAGGGATAAATTACATAGTAAGTGACAAAGGTAACCAACAAATGATAATTTAGATTGAGAATACACATTAACTTGAAAATTTGAGATAATTTTATGAAGACATATTGACTTAGTATAAATAAAATATGCAACATAAGGTATAATATTTATATATTAAAACATAGTACTCACTACACATAGAACAAAGGTAAAATACATTTTTGGAAAACCATTAAAGAATAATTATGTTAATCTTTATCACATTAGAACCATCTTCAAATAAAATGAAGTGCTATATATAAAGTTTTACAAAGTGTTGTCTCTTCATATTCTAGACTTTTATTTCACTAAAAAGTAAAGACTCTTCAAATTAATAAGTCTAATGTTATTCTTACAATGGTCAAATACATACAAAAGATTATACCAAAGATAAAATAGTTCAATTCACACATATGTCCATCAAATATACTTTGTGATTTTAGTAGGCCTTGTTATTCACCCAACCATAGTAAAAAATTTTATAAACAGGTAGGCCAATGGTCATGATCAATAAAAATAAGAGGAGGATTCCCAAAATCCTACAACTTGCCTTAGAACTCAATGCATATGCTAGAATGGAAGGTACTGATATATTGGCTAGGATTCGTAAAAAACATAATATAAAAGTTTCTTTCTCACCTCTAAATATAATCAAGAGCTTACTAGATAAGAATAAGGATCAAACTAACCCAATGTGTCATAAAGGAGTCTATAATATACCTTTTAGCTTTGTAAAAGTCTATATTGGTGAAACTAGTCATTCAATTCATATTAGAATTAAAGAGCATTGCACTAACCTTACACAACCAAATCCAAAAATCATCCCTTGCAAAGCCTTCACATAGCATTGGACATCACATTTGTCTGAATAGAATAAAATTTATTGCTAAGGAATATTACTGCATGAAAATAAGGATTTGGGAGGTGGTTGAAATTGAAAATAACTCAAATAACTTGAATAGATATGATGGCTGGAAACTAGTTATTCATCTTATTAAAGATAACCACCATCAATTTTTTTTTTAATTATTATTTTTGTTTTTTTCACTTGCATTGGTAAACCATATTTTTATTTTTTCCATTTTGATGTATTTATAGAATACATTGTGTGCATTTATTTATCCTGGATCTCTCCTCTTCATGATGGGCCTAGTAGAGGCTTGAAACATTGATTTCTAAATACTTTAATGCAATTATTTTGATTCTTATCATAATCATATGGAAATTTATGAAAGTTTTTGGAATGGTATTAAAAATCAAGGGGCAAGGGTCAATGAAACATTTAAAAACCAAGTGGTTAGAATAATGTTTGGACAAATTGAAGGCATGTGCCAAGGTATCAAATCTAGAAGAAATATAAGGCATGTAATCAAGCTCAAGGGAAGAAATCACATGAAATTTATGACATATAGAAGGAAAAAATATGTATAAAAAGAAAATATAGTAAAATAATGATATATAAATGAAGCACAAGAGATAAGCTAGCATGGATAACCAATAATATCATCTATAAATTGAAATATTAGACTAGGGGTGTCAAATGTGTTACTCAAAGTACTAAAAAATAATCACAAGATGTGTATTAATTGAAATAATCATCCTAGAGATAAATATGGTGATAGTGAGATCAAGGATGTACTAAAATCTCTTAAAAAATACTCATAAGGTTATGTCATGGTGAAACTATAGTTGACTCAGGTGCTAAAAAATAATTTATTGTAAGATCTTGTAAACCAATCTTGAGACATGAGTGAGTAGTTACTGTAGGTCTCAGAGGTGAAACTATATGAGTTTTAATTATAGGATGATATGTTTTAGATATAATTTTATTAGGAACTATAATATTAGGTAGTAAAAAATTAGTAGATACCACATGAGCTTGAATAATTCTCATTTTAGGAAGTGCACTATATGATTGCACATGTGGTCTTTAAAGTTGGATAGGTAGATCACAAGTTGTGCCTAAAATTTTATGTACTTCATTATCATGAAAAAAATGAAGAAAATGATGTAGTGTGGTGATTATTTATCTCATCTAACTAAGCAATGTGCATCCAAGCAATATGTTATATGAAGTAGTATCTGATAGTACATGTAATCAAACTAATATTTTTTTAGGACTGCATGCAATGGGTAAAGTAATACCACCAAGATAAGTACATGTAATGCCATCATAACTCAAGTATCATATTTTTACGAAGAAAATATTACTTATTTTAACCTTGAATATATAGGAATGACATCATAATTAGATTTTTTCTAGAACCATTGCAAATCATAATGTCTCAAGTGTGATTGAAGGTTTGTCTAAAAAATACCATGTATGTAAAGAGGACCATTATTTAAATCAATTAGTGGTATCTCATTATTATAAAATTTAAAATGACATTTTTGTTTTTTGAGATTGAAACCATGAAAATTATTTATTCAATATCATGCCCATGTGAAATATTCAAATGATGTATAGATGTTGTCATATGAAAGTTGTCGTGATTCTTAGTGTCACGATTTGAAAATTCATTTATGAAGATATTCAAGTGTTGAGTAGGAATTGTGACATATTAATTAAATTTATAATTAAAAACTTAAATTTGAATGGTGTTACTATCGATGAGATCTTGAATATTATTTCATAAATAGTAGCATTGATCAGTAGAATGTCCACAAGCTCTATGGTGGTCACAATATTTGTTGTCATCATATCCTTTAGGCAAGGCTTGAGTAATATCAAACTAAAATGGATAAATTAATGTTATAATTTTGCATTAAATAAATATTTTAAGCACTTTATGAGATGCATATGGTAACATTTTGAATTTTCTATGTTTATATGGAAGGATTAACCATCAATCCATTGTGAAACTTCATTTACCATTTTTGACTCATTCTTAGCTTGAAATCTAGGTGCATAATTAGTATTAGATTTTAATTTTGAATTTCCATGATATTTGGAAGTAGTAGATGTATACTTTAATAAATTTTTCTCTCAAATTTTAATCTCAATGTTGTAAGGCATGTGAGAAATTTTAGAAAAAATTGGGTAAGTTATAAAAATGCCTTTGTCCTTTAAGTGGTGTAAGCAAACTATTTGAGAAAATAGTTTAAATCTCATTAATAGAGATTATATGTGACATTTTTTTAATAATAGTGATGAAATTATAGTTATATGTCTCATTTAAGAGATGTATTCTACTATGCAACCCAAAAATCTACAACAAAAATAAAAATAATAATAATATAATTTATTGATCTAAAGAGAGACTACACAACATCAAAATGATCACAAATGATACAAATTTACAATATTAAAACACACAAATAATAATATATCCCATATAATTACAAGCATGAATCCAATACCATAGTGTGATTCCAAAAGACTCAATTCCCTAGATCCTTTTTGAGGCCTAAGTACATTTTCACTTACAACACTCTTTACAATGACACTTTAGACTACTCTTCAACATGGAATTGAATGCCTTATATAAATATAGGGATATGTTCATATAGCCATTAAAAACTTACATTAATTAATCTCATAAACTCACTAAGGCCTCAAATATTAAATGCCCCTAATCCATCTAAATGCACTACCATCATTAAATGCACATTATAGTTCCAATGATCCTTAAAGCATCAATATGTGATGTATTACTAACTCTGATATTTCTAATGTGACCAAATATTGGGTCAATATTCTAATCTTTCCATAAACTATGGCCAAGTGCTCAAATGAATCATGATAAAATGTATTAATAGTTATAGTCAAACTAAAGATACATGCTTAATGCAGATAATTGGCATGCATATGCAGAGAGATGTTGCAAGAGAAAAAATTCACCGAGCACATTGATGTAAATATGACCTTATGTCATCATAGGATTGAATTAGATCTTGTGGTATCTCAAAAAAGTAGTATGTCATTATAAATCACATAATAACCATTGAAAAATATAAGGTCTTTACTACTACTTATTATTACTAACCTACTCATGTTTTTTCTTGATTTAATATTTCACATAAACTAAAATGTTTCTACATCATACAACCTAGGTAAAAAATGTGTGATCAAGTGATCAAACACTAGATATAGGTGAGAGGACCACCCTTTTTGTGTTCTACTAAAGGACTTGGCTTGATTTTATGCCATGTAAAATAATTTCCACATTAAAGTCTTCATAGTCAATAAATTGGGTCACAAACCAACCTCCACCTATATATCTTCTCATCACTGTTATACCAAATCCCATTCAACTTGGATTAAATTCATCTATCTATGCTGATAAATCCACTCATCTTATTTATTATGACACTACCCACTAAAACATCCTCATGTTTTTGGTTCATACTCTTGTTCACCTTCTTCTATGTAATATTAATCTTTACCTTCACGTTACTAGCCTCTTTCCTTTGTGTGACACCACTCTACATATTCACATATTTTACCTTAATCATCCATCTCTACCAACCATATCTCCTTCTCTTCCTCTAGTCCATTACTAGAATTTGACTTCATGCCAATTATATTTTTAATCTCTCTCACTTGATTATTTTATGTTCCAACTCTTCCTCCATTTATACACAACTCTTAAAAACAAAATCCAACACTTACACAATCATACACATTTATTTCCTAAGATATGATCTCGTACTTATTCAACTTCCTCTTCAACCCTTTCCTATTTAACTCACAATCCAAAGGTTTCACCACAACTATGAGCATGAAATAATTACCAATCCTCTTAACCAAAAAATATATAATTCTCCCCATGTCATTATATTTTTTTTCTCTCATTACAAACTCAAATAAATATACCAAATATGATACATTAGAATCCACTTATGTCACTTTAAACTGCATAATGAATTCAAAAATTTCATCTACCTCTTCACTCTCTAGATCCACTTTTTCACTCCAAAAACTATCAACATCTAATCAATCAAAAATCCACTCAATCACCTTCATATATTTTGAAAGTAAGAGATGGTATACCTATATTCTTTATTTTAAAAAGGGATATCCATAAACTACCATTGAAATAACCTCACATGCACCCATAATATCCATTACATTTATGATCTCCATAGCTATCTCATATTTTTAAAATAGAAGATATTATTTCTCAACATCCACATTATGTTCATCCACTTGAAAATATTCTACCTTTACCTCCATCTCTTATAAAAGACATGTTGACACTCTCTTATATGTTATAGCTTCATCAATGTATTCTAAGGTTTGCTTGTTCTATGAAACCTTCATTATATTCATATTTATAACATGTAATGTGATTCATGCACATTTACTCTCCTCTTTCACATCAACTTCCACCTTTTCTTGGAACATAATATTTAGCCTAGCCAAGATGGATACACACTCCTATTCCATCTCTTTCACACTATCCTTGTGCATGCCTCAAACCCACTTTTATAAACTCTCAACTCCCTATGCACCAAATAATATGGAGAACATAACATGTTATATTTATTACTACACCAATTGAAAACCTACATAGATTGCATCATTAAAAAACCTAAAGATCATAAATTGATCCAATTTTAAACATATATATATATATATATATATATATATATATATATATATCAATCTCTTGTGTACTTCAAGAACCTTTGTTGCATCACTCACAATCCTATGTAGATATTTCTTGTGTACTCCTCTATTCTCTACCAACCTTCATAAATAATGGAGAATGCCAACCTTGATCTCTCAATACCAGAGTTGTTTATTTTAAATGATAATAAAATGATGCAACTATGATTATAAGTATTAGATATGATTTTTATTATTTGGTGCATAAAAATATCAAAATATAGGCACAATAAAATCCAAAAAAAAATATCAAAATTTTCTTACTTTAAATAGAGATTACACAAAATTAGATTGATAAATGATGATATAACATTAAAATATTTAGAGATATAAATAATAAAAAATATTATTATCTTAAAAAAATAAATCTAACATCATTGTGTGGTTCTAAATGACTCAAATCATACAACCTTTCCTAGATCTATGCATAGATCAATTTGTAGTACTCCTTGTATGACCTAAAACTATCATTTTTCTCTCAATAGACTAGGAATTGAATAAGTTAAATATATTATCCTGCAATATTTATGGACATCATAGGAATTTGAATTCAAGGAATCTTAATAGAGATTCATGTTCTCCAACTCCATCTCTAGCTCCATTATCAAAAGTATATTAGTAGTTTCATCATTAAACCCATACACACAAGAGATGAGATCTTGGTCAATTTATGGAGTTCACCACTACTATCCACTACATGTGCCATGAACATTTTAGTATTTTTGAGAGTCATTCAATTCAATGCATTCCACTCACCTTAGTTTTTATCTAATATATTTATCACCAATCACCAGTCATAGTCACTAGTCGATACGTTCCACCCCATAGATATACAGGTGTACTCACATTGATCAAATAAAGACCAAGTTATATATATATATATATATATATATATATATATATATATATATATATGACACAATGATGTAGCTCTCACTAAACTGAAATAATGATATAGTATGGTTGTAAAGTAAATAGTTGTACAAGATATTAAATTAACTAAAGGATGGATTAGGATGATTATAAAATGTAAGGTTCCACAATCAATAAAATGGAGGTCTAGGTAACCTAAAGTGATTATGAAAATTCTTAGAAATTCTACAGAGACACCACCTTATTCAGTGTTAATAAGGCTTGAAAAAGGATAAACATACATATATTTACAAAGAAACAAGTAACATCTAATCTACTAAGTAAATAAATTAAAGAGTATAGGGATAAAATATAATTACCTTTGGGTGGACTCACCAATGATTCAATCTCCCCATTAGCTCAAGTGGAGTTTTAAAATAAATTTTTTTAGGTTGAAGACCTAAAATGGTGAGATTAAGACCTAAGATATCCTCAACTAGGAACTCCCAATGACTCCTCCTATTGGGATTTAATGACATCACAAGACAAGACTCTTCATGATAATATTATACACCACTAACTTTTAAAAATGGACATAAGGTAGAATTAAAATCAAAAGTAGAGTGAATAAATGGTATGTGATATGATATGAATGAAATATGACCCCTATATATACTGAAATAATACCCAAAACTGAACCTAAATAGTAAGCCAATAATATTATCCCGATTGATGTAGTTGAAAAAAGTCAGTTGACACAAAATGATATTAGATAGGAAAATATAATAACTCAATCACCATCCCTATTCAAATTTACCACTAACATCATTTCCATCCATTTTTATGATAAGTAATTAATCTAAACTAATTAATTAAATCATGCACATATAATTTTTCAAAATTAATTAAAATTTAAAATTTCCACTTCATCTAGACACCTTCCATGCTTATCTTAACCAAGTTTTGAAACATCCAACCATCTCCTTCGCTTCCAAAACTATTTTTTGAGTCACCATTGTAAATTTAAACTACCTTGGTGTGTTACTCAACTACCTTGACTTATTCCTAAGACATTTTAAACTGCCAACTAACATTACCATTTTTTTTCACACATAAAGGAATTAGTCATAATCTATTCAGATGAGGAATCAAATAAAAATATTGTTTATTATCATAATTAAATAAATAAATATTATTCTCAACCATTCATATCATCACCCAAAAAGGCCTATACATTGACAAACAAACTATATTTTTATTTATCCACCTTCAAGCTATTGAAAATATATCAAAATTATCCTATGCATCCATTGAGAATCCAAGATATTTTCACCCATGTGCTACCCAATTTACCTTTGTTTAGAACACAAATTGAGCACAAATATTTAAGCATCAAAATCAAGTCACATATTTTCATAATGGATAAGGTGATGTATTATACATGGTTTTTGTAACTAATTGTTTGTTTAACTTTCATTCATTTTTGTTTCTCTATATAAAGTTTTATTTTAGATTTAAAATAAGATTGGTACATTTGATTTCCAAGTTTAGATTTTTGAATTATTAGCTATCATATTCTAGCAAACTCGATGGGACTCCTTCATATTCTTCATCAAAATTTCACTTAATACATTGGTTTAGTTGTATTTGAATTATTTTATAGTGCATATCTAATTAATCTTGCTTTGAAAGGGTCTCTTTTGTAATCACAATTTAATTTTCCCAAAATTATGAGTTGTTGTAAGGTCACCTACATAACAATAGTTTCACTCCATGAAACAATGGTTTTTTATGCCTGACCAATAGTTTTGTTCCATATATCATTAGTTTTGTCTTTTGGTGTAATTATTTTATCACTGGATATTTTTGTTTGTCTTTTTCTTAATTGTTATTTACTATTTCTAGTTTTCCTATTACTTTAACTTTCTAACACTCATCTATTTTCTATTTCACCTTATTTTTTTCCCTCTATTTTATGTTTTTTCTCTATTTATATAATGTTAGTTTTGTCACAAATTTAATGGTTTTATCTTTTAGTGTAGCGATTTCATTTCCCTAATTTATTTCTTGCATTTTGTTTCTATTTTTTTAGCCCTATGGGTTTGTTACACTTTTCATCAATTTTATCTTACCCATTCAATGAATTTGTATTTTGGTGCAATGATTTAATTCTCTATTTTTATATTTTTATGTATTTTGAATTTTTTTAGGCTAGTGGTTTTGTCCATCTTTTTAGTGAATTTATCCATAGTGACAACGGTTTCATCCTCTATCGTAGTGGCTTTGTCTTTCAGTGAAATAATTCCATTATCTCTTTTTCTATTTTTGTGTTTTATGAATTTTTGTAGGCCAATGGTTTTGTCCTAACTTTTCAATAAAATTTTCCTAGTCACATTGGTTTTTTACTTTGTTGTAGCAATTTTATCCACTATCAAAACGGTTATGTTTTATGTATCTCTATTTCTCTATTTTCTAACTTTTTATAATTTACATTCTCTATTTTCTATGTAATAATGGTTTTGTTACATAAAATTGGTTTTTTGGCTTTATCTTTATCTTTATTTTTTTATTTTGGCTAACTTGTAGGTTCTTTAGATTATTTAGCTCTCCATAAACAAATTATTGACAATTTTGTGTAGGATGCTTGCCAAAGAAAAGAAAAGTTAAACCAAAAGAAACATTTTATTTTATTTATTTGTTAATCTTATTTTTATTTTGGTAACTATACTTATTTAAAGATTTTTACTTATTGAAAGTAGTAAATAAATAATTTTTATTTTTTATAGTAATTAGATCACATTTATTTTTCATTGTAAAAAACTTGCTTCTTATTTTTATCACAAAGTTGTGTATGTTCTTTCCTTGGAATCACATTGGTGACAATACTTGGAAATAAAAAATAACTTTGAAACTTTGTTACCTAGGTTATAATTGTGTGTATGTTCTTTCCTTGGCATCACATTGATGACAATACCTAGAAATCAAAGACACTAAAAATTAGGGAAATAAAATTGAACAAAACAATTGGTCTTAAAAAATAGAAACATAATGTAAAGAATAAATTAGGAAAATGAAACCATTGGACTAAAAGACAAAACTAATTCTATAAATAATAAAATTACTAAAAATATGGATAAAACCATTGAATTTTGTGACAAAACAATGACAAAAGAAAACATAAAACAAAGGAATGATATAGGTGAAACAAAAAACACACAAGTGTCAGAAAGTTGAAGTAACAAAATAACCATAAACATCAAATAACAATTAAGCAAAAGAGAAAAAACAATAATGGCAAAGTCACTACACCAAAAGATAAAGCCATTGCTATGTGTAACAAAACCATTGTTCAGGCATATGAAATAAAAATTTCATAGAGAGAAACCACAATTACATAGGTGAATGTACAACAACTTAGAATTTTGTAAAAATGAACTAAAGTTTTTAATCTATAGTATGCACCTAAATTCATTTACCTCATTTATTGTCACTAATATTACTATTAGTCAACACTAATTCCACTCATCTCTTTTAATTTCATCCTAATATCAATCTTCTATTAATTTATCTAATATCCATTTAATTATTCTTCATTCACCAACCTTATATTAACCCAACCAATCTATTAATTCCCCCAATCATTTATTAATCTTATCTTAATCCCACTTATCCATTATTTGAGAATTTAAAATCCTCATGACCCACCTACATTAGCCTATTCATACTCTCTTAGACCCCTAGTCCCTAATATCCTATCTAATCACCCATACTAATCCCCTAATGATCTTACTTATCCCCTAAATGGATTATAGAATTAACCAATTCTCTAATTCTCTCTAACTTGGCCCCTTCTCTCTAGAAGCCTCTATTCTATAGGCTTCCAAATGTTTTTAATTCCTTGGAAATTCCTCCACCCTTGATCCTCATGGCTTGAATTTTAATGTAAGCCATATATATTTCCTCTTTCTTCTATTTAAATAAACCAAATCCTCCATTGAAGCTAACTTCAATCTTCATGCTAAATCTATGATCAACTAGTCCATGCTATCATCCAAATCCATGAATCAAGCTATCATAATGTTACAAATATGAGTCAATGGAATTCTACAATCAATAATCCACTTGAAGATCTTGGAGGGAGGCCCACTAAAGCAAGGAATTGGTAAGATATTCTTCATCTTTCTGATTTGCTTCCATAATCTCTCTTATTGAGTGTATTGTGTATTTTAGGTAAAATTCTTATGTTTTGGTAGTTTTTGTTCATTTGATCAAAATTAAATTCACATTTTGGTGACCACAGTGGTAAATCCCCTCCCAATTTAACCTATTTGCATCTTATATGTGTTTTTATAGCTTGTAGGGCTGATTGGTTGAGGAATAACACTAAATTTTGTCCAATTATCATGCCCAGGTGAACTATGATTTTGCCTTACAAAACTACTAAAACATAGTCACAATTTTTTCATCAGGAGTCATGGTTTTGAATTAACTATTAAATCTTAACTGCTAATGACTAACCTTTTTCCTATTATATTATCACTCTTATGCAAAATCATGAATTCATAAATGGTGATATTATCATAAAATTCATGATTTTGTCTAAAAGGTATTGATATTATCATGAACTACCACCTTAAATTCTAACATTTTTCCTTATGTTAGGTTATGATTTTTCTACAATATTGCTAATTCGTGAATAATAGTTTCATATTAAAATCTATAGTTTTGTCCTTAGAGTTTTAATTTTGCATTAACCACCAAAATTTAACCACTAATGACTAACTATTTTGAAGGTTAATCCTCTTTTACAAAATCATGAATATGTGAATTGTGATCTTGCCATTAAAGTAGCGATTTTTCATGATATAATTGATATTATCTTTAAATAATTGATTTTGACAAGAAGAGTTAAAAATCATATTAGTGGCTTGTTGGTCTCTGTAAACTATTGATTAAAGTCTAAATTAATTCTTGTCATAGATAATATCTATTTGATCCTATATTTTGAGCTTTTGTCTAAAAATCTTGCCTTTTCACATTAATATTTAAAAGGGTTAAATTTTTTTGCATCTTTTTATTAAAAAACTCATCTTCCAGCAATCGTA
This sequence comes from Torreya grandis, assembly GCA_037957365.1. Lineage (NCBI taxonomy): Eukaryota > Viridiplantae > Streptophyta > Pinopsida > Cupressales > Taxaceae > Torreya > Torreya grandis. The sequence continues at coordinate 639,314 of JARHVA010000549.1, read as the reverse complement.
GTCCATAAATATCACTTTTAAATATCATCTCATAACCAACATAATATATTCTAAAATTAAAAGGTGTGAATTTTTTCATCTTTTTGTAATATCACTTATTGAGAAATTGAGATTCACAATAATAATCACAATATTGCTAAAACTCTCATGTTTTGTATAAAACTATGTGATAATTGCTAACAATTATCCCCTTTCTTCAAAATAGTGACTTTATAGTCATGGTATTGTGGAAAAGTCACAATTTTTCACTCTCTAGAAGAAGTATTACATTAATATGACTATGTATCTACAGTTTTATCTTCTGAAGTCACATTTTTGCACTCATTTTTGCCTTCAATTTATCATTTTTAGTGCATTTTTAGAATCATTTTAAGTTATTTTTAGGTCATTCCAAGCATCCTTCAAGGCCTAAATTATATTTGGCATCAAGTTATCTACCCCTTGACCCCATTTAGGGATGACATCCCCAGACCCCCACAATATGGTCCCCCTCACCCAAAGAGGTTATAAAACCAAATCATGATTTTTTTAGTGGTTTTTATTAAGGCTTATTAGACTAACCTTTTTTTTTGTTTAGGGCTGAATATAGAGGCTATTTTTTCTTGATAACATCATCTTTTTCAGGTCATATAATTTTTCCAACATCTTGTCTTGCAGGTTACCTCTCTAAAATTACTACTTGAAACTACTAACCATTTTCTTGAAGGCTGACTATCAAAGTCATTTTGATATCTTGAAAATAATTTTTTTATCTAAGACTTTTAATCATTTTAATCACTTGGTATAATTCATTTTATCTAAATTCCTTTGTATATATCTTTTATATCCTTGATCTTCTATATATCTCACACCTAATTAATCGGTAAATTAATCTTTTTGGTTTGCTTTTCTATTAATCAAAGGCTATAGTGGTGTATGCTCTACTACTTGCATCCTTATGATGATTCTTAAAGGATAAAAACCACTAACAAACCCTTCCATTTTTATTTTTTATGAGCAACATGATGTGGAATTGACACCCACACACTTGTCATAGTCTTAAGGGGATAATGACCATGGATTTCACCACCATGCACTAATGCACACTCCATGTTCCGATGGAGTATAAATATCAAGGATAGTTTTCATTAGGCTTAGGATTAACCCCATATAGATCATTTATGAATGGGAAGATTTCATTATCTAAACTAGGAATTAGACAACATCCTATATGGACTCTGGCCCCACCATACCTAGCATATATCAGGGATACCCCTAGAGAGTCCATTCAACCTAGCTTACAACCTTGAAGCTATAACATGTGACTTATTTTTAGAGTCAAGATAAAATCCTAAGTGAATATCATGTATAAATGGGGTTGACAAGGTTTAGGATATTTTGTAATGGCTCACTAGACTACATCCTCACTTTAAAAGCTATTAGATAGTGCAGTCAACAGGTTATACATGCATAAGTAGTTTACTAGTCCATAAGATTATGGTCTTCTTGATTTATTGTGTATTTTACTAGACTAGTGATGTTTATGAGCCTAGTCAACCTTTCACCCAAAACCTATACATGGCTATCTAGGCTCTCTATATCATCATCTTATATATCTTTATTATATATATCATACATTTATAATCTTCTTGTATATCCTCATCTCATTTACAAGTCATCATATCTTGTATAATCTTGCTTATCTTGTGTATTTTATCATCTTATCTTGTACATACTTATATTACCATCCCCATCTAGTGTAATCCCATCCTATCTTATACCACAACAAATCTATTTATCTCTTTAGTTTACACACTTATCCAAATCAAACTTACCATTATTACACCACCACCCTCATCATCAATTTTAAATCCTATCATCCTTGATCCCTTAATTTATCATTCATCACATAATCATATCCCATCCCACCTTGAGCAAATCAGTCTAAGTCTTGAGCTAGTCCTTTTGTCCTTTCATATAATTTTATCAAATTTCATACTTAGTCGATACCCTATTAGCAACCCATCACTTTGTCAATTTTAATCTACCATCCAATCATCATCAATTCAATCATATTATCTATTACAAATCAGTACCCATATAATCATCATCTTGTTAGTTTGAATTGAGGCACTAATGAATCCCAATCCTCTTACTAGCTTGAATATTAGGCATTGTTGATAGATTATCATCTCAATATTATTTCATCTATCTCATCCTGACCATCACTTATCATAATAACTCAATAATTTAGCATTGGTTTTACCAAAACATTATTCCCTTTTTATCATTTATCCCCATGTATTTGGACCCCATTCTCATAGAACAATACCTATTTTCAAAAAGGATTAGGTCTTTTTGTGATCTCTATAAATGGGTGTTCACCTACCTACCTTCTAACCTTGATCCCATTAAGCCTAAACTAATGTCCCATACCCTTCCCCATTATAAATCCCCATTTACTAGCCTATCATGTTCAACCCCATAATCCATTCATCATAATCATAGTTCTCACTATACAAGTGATAAAGTTTCCCTATTTAATGAGTACATCTTCACCAATAGGGATGAGGTCCTTTTATGAATATTGAAGATGGGTTCTTACCTTCCCATTGATTTTGAACCCATAAGTTTAAGGTCACCTCCAAAATAATTCCCTCATCAACCCTTATCCCCATGTACTTATCATGACAACAAATCCTAATATAGTCCCCCATCCACTAGTCCTAGTCTTAGTCATGACCTTCCTAGTCCAAGGATCACCCTATTTAATGAGTGTATTACTAAAAACAAGGGGGTAGTCATCCCATGACTCCTTAAAATGTGTTCACAAAGTACTAAATGTATTAACCCCATCCATATAACCTTACCCCCAATCCATACCCTTCCACAATCAAATCCTCCATCTACTAGTCATAGTCCATCACAAATCCCCCATCTTACTAGCAAAGGGAAGTATATTTTGTCAACCTCATCTAGTTTTCATTTGTCTCCTAAATAATATCAAACTCCACCATATCCTTACATCATGATATCACCATCACATTATTCGACTCCTAAATACAACACCATAGACAAATAATATACCCCTCTCCTAATATCCATGGAAACACTATTTGTGAAATAAATATTGAGGGTACTTTATCTAACACTAAGACTAGGGATCCTAATAACCTTTATGAGGACTATGTTTCCCATTTTCCCCTTGATCCACCACATATTATTAATCATACATCTCTCCTCCATAAACCATACATCCCACTCCATGAATGGGATGAATAGGGGCATGCATCATTGGATTCTCCTCCAAATGTACTATCATGTGCTAAATATATAAGGATTCAAGGCAATAATTATTTAATCCCATCAAATAATCAATCCAAATATGATCCAAATCTAATTAATCAAAGTAAATATGAGTCTTTTAATCATCCAAGTCATAAATAATCATTCCCTAGTATAGCTATCCTTGAAGTACTAGGGGTCTATATAAATTAAAATCATTCATCTAGTCAAAAATTAATCTCCTATGGTGAAGCCCAAAATATAACACTAAGGGGTATTCAAATTCAAACCCAATAAACAAATCGAAAGAATGTCAAAAGTAATAATCATATGGTTAACCATCTTCTTAATGTTTGGATCAAAGAACTAGAAAATAAAAAGGTCTTATATCACTTAATCTCATGGCATCAATATAAATAATCCCCTCCACCATATCCAATGATGTATGTAATTATCAAAACCCATTTATGTTCCCCATCCCATCATATTTCCCATCATGATCATATCCCTCATTCACATCCTATATCCCATCATCAAAATCATGAAATACTCCCATCCATACCATATCTCAAATCCTTAGGCAGTATTATCACTCATAAGGGTTACAAAGACAACTAGTTTTGATGTCCTAATGATGTTAAATCAAGATTCAATAAAGGCCAAAAAGACATCCAAGAATCTATCATCCATCGCATGGTCCTAACATCACATATATCTAGAATAGGTGTTGTCTAAAGATCACAAAAATGTATATGTCTTGCATCTCTTACCCATATCTAATAAATCAAGATGCCATATAAAAATTCTAAAAAGTTAAAAAAGTAAAAAAAATATAATTAATATAAATGATAATTCATCCTAGGGTGGAAACCAATCTTCTGGTGCCTTAGGCAAGTACCATGATGAAAAATAGTCCCTGATGTCATGGTAAAATAATCTATTTTCTACATTTTACCTTGACACTTGGGGGAGAAATCCATCCATTTCATATAATTTTCTAGTCACCCATACATGTCATCCTTATCTATCTTATCCCTTGGTCCATTATTCTAACCCATTATCTACCATCATATCATGCATCCTGTCTCTCATTATTTCTTATCTTAACCTTCATAAAGTAGTGGAATATGTTTTGAGAAATGCTATGGAATCATCTTAGCATATCCCCCAATGGAAACTTAGGAAAATAAACATTTGGTTCTTTCATGATGTGGTCATTGGTGATCCTTAGTCCATTATTCCTTGGTCCTCATCCCTTTTCTACATCATCTCATCCTTTTTTAATTCTATCCATTATTTTGTTTATCCTTATCTTGGTTTTTAGGCTCAATATTCCCTTTGCTAGTAACCCTATATATATAGTGTATATACATATTCTAGAAACCCTAAAAATCATAAAATTTGAAAAATACAAAAATAGTCCATACCTTTCATCTTTCACGATTACTTAATCCATCTTCCTATTATAAACTAGGGGCAAATCTAGTCTATATTGAGATAGCATTGAGTTAGTCTCAATTACACCTGATCAGTCTTATGATTCTCATCTAAACGTCCAAATTATCATCCTAATCCTAATCTACATCCCCATATACAAATCCTTATCCAAGTTCATTACCTAGTTCAAAATCCATATCCACATCCATATCCTTATCAAAATCTTAATCAAAATTTGATCACCATTAGTCTATTCTAAATCCAAATCTATCCTAAGTCCATCATCACATCATGATCATCCTAGTCCATCCCATCATCTAATCACTCATCCCATCATTAGATAAGACATTATGACATTGCATGTAGCTACTTATGTGTGTTACTTATCATTCTATTTGGATTTTTTACATGTCTTTTATCATGTACATATTTGATTGTTTGTGTTACATTGTCTCTTTTTATCTATTAAGAAATAAATGAGGATGATATGAGGTCACCAAAAGTTACAATAATGCTTATAATTAATCTAGATGATGAGGAGTTCACTACACTATTTACCCATGTACTTTGGCATAACATCCTCTTGGTCATAATTATATCATAAGGAATCCTACCAAGTGCTATATACATTGGATTTCTTAGACTATGATGAGATTTACTATAAAAATGATGGCTTGATCATTTATTCTAATCCATTTTATCACCCTACATCCCATATCCAATTATTTATCCTATTCCTTAGTCTTCTAATCAATATTTAAAGTCCAATCATTCCTCATAGTCATATTATCATCTTGTATATATCCTAAAGTCATTCATCTATCATCTCATCTAGTATTAAATCATTCATCCAAGTCATTTATCATTACATCTATATCTTATAAGCAATCATTTAACAACTCTCTAGTCATCCACATATAACATTTCAACTAAACTTTCAATCTAATCATCACACTAACTAACATTTATAATAATCCTCATCATCCTAATATTATAATCCAACATTGTCATCCTTTAATCTAGTCTAAACTAGATTGACCTAAGGGTATTTATACTATATAAGCAATGCTCATTCACATGGTGTGCCTAAGGTTATCTCGACCACTCTCTCATCTTTTCACATCATTACATCTCTCTTGTTTCTCATCTCTTACATTAGTTAAATCTTTGAGTTATAATATCAATCATTAATCAATTAGTCTATTGATCAGTCACTATCCCCATAATCATTTCCTTAACCATTTCTTTAATCACCCACACCTATCAATTGGGGTTGACAAATCAAAACATCAACCTTTTCTTCCATTATCACTGATTGGTCGAATGATCATTTAAGTTTACGGTTTCCTCCCTTGATTGGGGCATGACTAGAACCATAAATTTATCATCATATATCCATCCCTTGTATGTGTCCTTACTAGAGGAATCATCACTATTAATCACATCATGGCTCATTGATTTAATGCATTGAAATCTAATTAGTCCATTCATCTCTTGGTTGTTCAATCATACCATTTATTCTCTCTCATCCTCTTCATCATAACACTTGACTTTAGCTTTGAGCAACACTCATTGATAATCTCAACAAATCATTGTCTTATCCTAGCATGAATTTCTCCCTTTCATACATTATTACTTTGGATATGTCTAAATTTTGTGGCCTTTTGTCTTATCATTATCTTATGTTTGATTCCCCCTTAGAATGTGTCGATAACTATAACACAATCATTCTCACTCCCTATGCATACATCTTTTCTAGAGGCATCATCAATTTATAACTCATTTCTCAAGTCAAATTTATTTTCTTCATGATCTATCTCACATCTAATATCATATCCCCTTATCTATCCATCACATCCCACCCCTCATTTTCTCTTTTGAGTGTCCATCCATCTCATTCTTCCCTACATGTCCCCTCGAGGGGGCATCATATCTACTAACATTCATCTATGAAATGGTTTTTATTTAAAATACCATTAATCCTTATACTTCATCCACTCTTAATTCCATTTTAAAGAGGAGGAAAATGTATGCACTTAAATTCACTCTCCTCATTTATCATCACTAATATTACTATTAGTCGACACTAATTTCACTCATATCCTTTAATTTCATCCTAATATCACCTCTTCTATTAATTTATCTAATATCCCACTTAATTATTATTTATTCACCATCCTTATATTGACCCCACTAATCTATTAATTACCCTAATCATTTCTTAATCTTATCCTAATCCCACCTACCCACCTACACTAGCTTATTCTTAGGCTCTCCTACACCCCTAGTCCCTAATAACCTATCTAATCACCCATCCTAATTCCCTAATAATCTTACTTATCCCCTAAATGGATTCTAGAATTATCCAATTCTATAATCCTCTCTAACTTAGCCCCTTCTCTCTAGAATCCTCTATTATAGAGGATTCTAAGAATTTTTTTGAATCCTTGGAAATTCCTCCACCCTTGATCCTCATGGCTCAAATTTTAATGTAATCCATATATCTTCCCTCTCTCTTATATTTAAAAAAACCATATCCTCCATTGGAGCTAATTTCAATCTCCATGCCAAGTTCATGATCAACTAGTCCATGTTATCACCCAAATCCATGAATCAACATATCATAATGTTGTAAATCTAAATTGATGGAAGATCTTGGAGGGAGGCCATCTAAAGTAATTAATTGGTAAGATCTTCTTCATCTTTTTGATTTGCTTCCATAATCTCTCCTATTGAGTGTATTGTGCATTTTGGGTAGAATTCCTATGTTTTGGTAGTTTTAATTCATTTTTTTCAAAATTACAATCACAACTATCACACATATGTTATAATATAGGCTTAAAACTATATTAGGATATGTAATATAGTATAAGAAAGGTGAATGAAAAAATATATAGTAATAACTAGGCTGATATTGTAGGATATAAAGAGGATAACAAATCTAGATAATAAATTTACATGAGAGGTAAATTGATAAACACTTAGATGAGGTCAAATTTATAATAACAATGGTGTAATCATGATATAATAACAACATCACTTACAAAACACCATGAGCCTTTCCTACCCCATTCTCGATTCACCCTTTAAGCATTCACTCAGGGAGATTGATGCATCGACAAGACACTACAAGATAAAATGTTATTAAATGATATATGAAAAAATATTAGCTGTATACATATGCCCCACCTGAATTTCATCATGTTTCATAATAGTGTAATGCAAGATGGTGCTTGGGGAAGGAAACATAGTAACACAACCAAGAGCATAACTAAAAGGAAATATTGAAAGAACTGAAAATAAATGAAAGTAAACAAAATGAAAATGTGACCTTAACTTAAATTGATAATTTTATAAAATTATATGTATATCACAAGTGATAGAATGTGCCCAACTAGTGGATTGAGAGGAAGTCTTAAAAAATCAAAAAAAAAATTATATTTTTTTACCTAGGATTTATCTATCTCACTAGGATTCTAAGGCTTCTTTTATTTTATGAAAAGGACTTATGGAAACACAGATATGAGTGAAAAATGGACTTTCATGGTAAATAAATGAAGGATACAAAATTTGAAAATTTTGAGGATGTGATGTAATGTGATGTACATCTTATTATTTTTAAGAAATTGTGAGTAAATACATGGTTAAAAAGAAAAAAAGTTAAGATGATGAAAATGAATGTAAAACACATTAAATCCTATGAGAAACATGTAAAACATTGTAAATGAATAAAATATACAATGTAAGAAAATTTAAGAGATAATCAAAAAAGGATATGCATGAAAATAAAAATGTCATCCCATATAAGACAAATCAAGTCAAATTAAATCAAACATGAATAAAAACACAAATGCTTTTAAGGAAATGTCATTAAAAATGTAAGACAAATCAAGTCAACTTAATTCAAACATAAAGAAATACAACTTAAGAAAATGGCTGTAAAAATGTAATCCCAAAATGTAAGATAAATTAGGCCAACTTAAGTCAAACATAAGGAAAAATAAAAATGACTAAAAATAAGTGTCATCCAAAAATGTGAGATAAGTCAAGTCAATCTACATCAAAAATAAAGAAAGACACACATGATTGTAAGCAAAATTTTCTTTGTAACAAAAGTGAAGTCCATAAAATCAAATAAGAACATGATGGGAAGAATAAGAAAAATACACTACAGAGTGAAGCCTCAAAATCAATGCTCGATCTAAAACATGATGGAAAAAACACACCCACTTAATGACCTAATTATGATGGATAAGATGGTTTGAGTAGGCATGATGGTAATTTATAAATAAGTCCTAGTTAGATTCCATAGGTGTTATAATCCAACTCAAAAATTGAATAGGCAAGTGACATCATAAATTATGAATATAAATAAACTCTTAATGCATATGAGAGAATATGTTATCGGATATAAGAGATCCTTAGTGGAATAAGACACTCTAGACAAAATGAGTGTCTTAAAAATATGTGATTAGATATATGAGAGAAATAAAGTGCCACATGGATCATGTAGAAATCCTTAGTGGAATAAGGCACTCTAGACAAGTGGGTAAGGTTAAGAGCTATCAACATCAAGGACATATGAAGCTCCACCCAAGAAGTACAAAACTTGGGATAACAAGTGTAAAACATAGATCATCCCATAAAAGATATATGCGTGAAAAATAAAATGGATCCTCTTTCCCACAACATGTTCCTTGCTCCTCATGACCCCTTACAAAGTTGTTTCCCTACTATGAAGATTGGGTATTTGTGTGAGAAAATAGGTGGAAAAATAAATGTAGGAAGACATCATGATATAATGATGTAAAACATCCTACCCTAGTATCCTACCCTAATGCAACCCAATAAACCTTAGCTCAATCATGAAGCTAATTGTGGAGTTTGAAATTTGATTATAAAATGAGATATGTGAAAAAAATATCATGTCTTTTGGTGTGATATAACTCATAATATTATAATGCTGCCTTTTTCCATTGCATTTTACAATAATATAGATTTTAACGCTTTTGGGTTTATATATTTTCCTCATTTGTATAGATTTATAAAAACTAAACATAGGTGATATACATAACTAACATAATAGAGTTACACTTAGATATTAGAGAGGAAAACCTAAAGACCATGATTCCTAAAATAATCCTTGACTTTCCCCACATAAAGTATGAAATATCAAAACTAACCTATGTGTGCCTCAAGCGAATGGAAAAATAGGGATGAGATGGGGATCGTGAGAGATCCATCCATACAAAATTAAGCTGATACAATGATGAATACACTTATAACTGACCATGAGGATGGAAAAATGGTGCTAAAAATGATGAGACTATACAATGAAAGGTGATAGTCATGTCACTAAATAATTTTTTCTAACCTACATGGGATCTATCAAAAGCACTAATATACAAATTCATTCCAACATAGGGGGAAGTTACAAAAATGAGGTCAAATAATCATAAGGAAACTAAGGTGAACTAAACAATGGTAAAAATATGATATACAAAGCCTAAAAAAAACCTAAGATCCACAAGAGAATAAATATTGACTGAAAAATGATATAAATCCCAAAGGTAATACCTAATATCCACTAGGGAAACAAAGGCTAATTGAAAAATGATATAAAACCTGAAGGTGCTACCTAAGATCCTTTGATGAATCTAATGTTAGTTGTAAAATGATACAAAACCTGAAGGTGATACCTAATATCCTTAGGTGAATCTAAGGATGATTTTAAAAACATAAAATAACCAAAAAGGAATAAATGGTGTACTAAAAATGATGTTAAGTAAATAAAATGCAATAAAGTAAAGAAACATGAGAGAAAATAACAAGCAAAATCTATGCTAATGACTATATCAAATAAGAACATGTGAAAATTGTTGATGGTTAAAATTGCACTTGTTTCTAACACCAACAACGGGAAGTTTCAAGAATGTGGGACTTGCAACTTGAAATGACCTCCAGATTTTTAAGAAGCTGGTCTCTTCTTTATCTTGAGTGTTGGGAGGAAAGGGATAGGAATTTAAACAAAAACACAAATGCAAAGAAAGAAAATCTAATTATGTGCCTGAATGTAATTTGACCCTTAATTCTAAGCACAATGAAACTATATGTAAGATTCAATTACATTAAAGAGAGAACAAGGCATGATCAATGTAAAAGATAAAAATAATAGAAACAAAGACTCGCAACTTAGACTACTTTTGCAATGACATAGAAAACATCAACAAAGGCACAAAGTTAAGTCTTCTTATTAATTCTCTAGTCACATAAAAGGAACAAAAACATGCACAGTTACATAAACTTTCCAACTTAAGAAAATTGAACAAAGGCAAATGATATTCCTGATCACAACTCTAAAAGTCTAAAACTCTTGACAATAGTCTCTCGCAAAAAATTCTCTCCTATCTTCTAATCTTTTGTTTTGGTGATCTCTACACCCCTATTTATAGCATTGGATTCACTCTAGATTGTCTACGTGTTCCCAATCTAACGGCCCAACTAAACTCTAACTGAATTGGAAGTGTCTATTAGAAGATATTTCTTAGATTCTAAAACATTTTGCCTTCCTATAGTTCATTGGCTAAAATAGATACACATGACATCCATTATATTAAATGAAAAAGGACACTTGGCCATTTTCTTGAAAACCTTCTTATTATTCAGGAAGCACCATAAAATGACACTTGACGTGTTCCATAGCATTTACTGAAGACACACGGCACGTTCTGCATAACCTATAATCTTACTATGTCTTTGCTTAGAGGTGTTTAGGCCTTGACATCTATCACCATCCGCTTCTCCAAAACTTAATTGACTTTTATAGAAAAAGGGACCCAAAGCAGTTCTCACCCGGGCAACTTAAAAAAGGGAACAAGGACATGTGGCACTCTCTGCTTATTCTTGACAAAGGACACGTGGTGATCTCCACTACCTTTAGCTAACTTTTGAGAAACCTATGGAAGGTGACACGTGTCCATCTCCATGTTTCCCTATCTATATTATAGAAATAATTGGGCCTCATTTCATACTTAGACAAATGGTGACACTTGGTGGCTTCCACTTGCCTCAAAATAAAAACTTGGGACCTACCATAGTCTTTACTTGTTAATAAAACAAAATGAAGATAATTCAGAGGTTGACATGTGGTGGCTTCCACTCTCTTTAGTTGGGGATACATGGCATCTTCCATTGATTTTATAAAATCACATTAAAACCTTTCATTTTTGCCACCTAGCACCTTTCGCTTGATCTTGATACTTAGCTTGTTGAAAAACAACCTTCAAAAAGTATATGGAACACAAGATGTAGATGTCAAAACTTGTTGCACTCTACTAAGTTGCTATGGGACACATGGTGCATTTTGCATTACCTATTGAAATTATGGAAAGGTTCCTCAACCGATGACACTTGGTAGCTTTTGCTTGATTTTGACACTTAGGGAAAAATGAGGTAAAAAGAAATTCGAGCCCATGCTTTGAGTCAAAACTTCACTGTCTCGAACCAAAGCATTCAGGGACAAAATTTGGAATGCGTGACTAGAAATCAAAATGAAATGTAGAGTATTTTTTTTAAATCTACAGTTATTGGTGACCCCAAGGACTTTTGAGCCTACTCAAAAAGAAACTATAACTCCTGCTTGATCAAAATGACAAAAAAAATCATAGCTTTAGCAATGTTGTTTGATAGGCAGACCACTCATCGTCAGATAACCCCTGCTTATTCTGTAATTAATTGAAGGCTAAATCAAGGTTAATAATATCCTTATGTGAAAATTTTGCAAAATCTAAACAATATCCTTCAATTTGAATTCAAGCTGGGAAATAGGAATCAAAATAGCTTCTACTTCAGCTACTAATGAATCATCCCTTAAATCTTGAAAAATTGCCTGATCATTCTGCTTGGCCAACAACAAAGGTTTAATTTCATCAATCATTAGCATAGTGTTGTCATCAAGAAATAGAGAAGGAAGACCTAATTGCACTAGGTCTTTAATGTGTTGTTTCATTTCATTGATTCCTTCTTTCATTACATCAAGAAGCTCTCTGCAATTAATGGCTATGGAGTTACAACTGAGAACCTCATTCACTCGCTTAGCAATGACCATTTTGTTATCAATTCCTATTGCTGACAATGTTCCATCTATTACATTATAAAGCTTTTGCAGCAATGTTTCAAAGTCTAATACTCTCCCAAAAACTATAGCTAGAGTGTTTTCAACTGAATTCTCCACCTTTTCACATAATTTTTGTGCATTTAGTAGGAAGGTGAGAGAAGGCCTGAGCTGAATAATCTCCAAAGAGATTCTTTTCCACATTGATTCATAAAGCTCCTTCACCAAGTTTAACACTCCTATATTCTTTGGCCTATTGGCTAGCTCCAGTGTCAATTGTTCTACTCTTTGTTGCTCGGCTTAAAATTGGGCTTGTATAACTACAGTATTATTCTATTCATTCAGCAGCTTCTGTTGCAATTGAGTAACTTGTAGCAAGCTTTCCTCACATTTTCCTTGTAATGATACCTTTTCTCACTTTAGGGTCATCACTACATCCTTGACCTACATTATCCCTACTTTTAGAGAATCATTTTGGGCCTGGATTGCCTGGTGAGTTTGAAGAGAAACAGTATCTTGAAACTATTTATTTAGACTCTCTATTTCATTATCTTTTCTATCAATTTATGTGGTCAAAATGCTACAGTTTGACTTCTCTTTGGCTAGATTAGCCTCCATATTCTAGAGCTTCCTTGATGTTTTCAAGTAATCTTTAGCAACTATAGAAGTGGATTCAGTTAGCAGCTCAATTTTGTCTTGTAGTTTGAACAGGGACATGTCTATGGCCATTGCATTCATTGTGTAGTCTTCTGGCTGCATCTGCACTTGGCTTGATTATATCTGGTGACAAATGAGTCACTATTATTTGCTACTAAATTGGATCAAATTATGACCATAGATGTGGTGTAGCTAAGGCCTTATTATCCTTGATCTTCTTTTTCTCTCTTTAGGCTTCCCTCGCCTTCCTAGTAGCGTCTGCTTGAGTTTGGAAAGTAGAAGGAGAGGCAATGTGCCCACCCACAAAAGGTTGACCTTATGGCAAACCATATGGAATAGCTAATTGTTGGCTATGGGAAATCTAAGGAGGTAGCTTCTTGGGAACAGAGGGAGAAAAGTGAGGCAATGTTAAAGCTTGAGTAGGGATAGATGGGGTGAAGTGAGAAATGGGCACGATGGAGGTGGAAGGGAATGTTATCTGGCCAAATGAAATCATCATGCCTACAAGAGAAGAAAAATAGTGAGAAGGAGAAGGAGGAATGATACTTACCTAAGGAGTAACTACAATACTCTATAATTGGCATTGTGAGGGTTCTACCCTCTCCTCAAACTCAAGTTGAAACCTCAGCCTTTTCTATTTCCTTGGTGTTTCTTCTTCTAGCTTTGCTTCTTTTTCTCCAACATCTACCACTATTGTTAGTGGTACTTGTGGGGAAATGGGAACTTCAATAATTGATGTCGATGTGGAAGCTTTTGGTGGTGAAGGCACCACACTCTTTTTTTTCCATGACGCTAAGAGGTTTGGGCCAAACTATTACGATTATAGCTGCAGTTTGCCCTGGGGCCTATGATTCTTGGCTGGATCCTGCTCTAGTTTCTGACTCTACACCCTGTGTCAAAAAATTTCTTGTGTCAGAGCTAGATACAAGGGATAGATGGAACTCATCCCATAGTTCCTCCTATTCTCATCTGAGTCCATGTTCCCAAAAGAATGAGTTGTCTGACAAATTTGTTGCCTATATTTTCAATAGGCTTTTATTTTCTCAGCATCCTAGTCTTTATTCTTTAGTGCCCTTCTTAAGCCAAAATTCATTTTGATTTTAGGATCAAAATCCCTCTGCTTATCATAGAAAGTTTCTCATGGTCTATTTTGTGGAAGGAGCAAATCTGTTAATTCAACATAAGATCTAGGAGTATCTTCCCTAGGATTTTTTCTATTTTCCCAAAAGGGGTGACCCTCATGTGCAATTCTGGTAGCAACCCTATTAGTCCTTATCTAAGAATCTATGAAACCATTTAGGTCATATACCCATTTATCCTTAATTAGTAATAAACCCAAGAAGGCTAACTTTCTAAGCAAAACAATCTCAGTGTCTCTGGCTTCTAGTACCATGTTGTTTGTCATTAATGGGAGGTCATACATTTTTTTCTTCCTCTACCCAGAGCCATATTCATTATCTATTGTAGATAGCTACCTGGTAACCTCTAAGAATGTTAACCTAAGAGTCAAAATCTTAGGTAACAACATTGGTTCCCCACAAAAACCATGGACTCTAATAATTGTATGGTGGGATACAAAAAAGAAATCACAAGGAATTGGGCAAGTGGCCAGAAGGTTTGAAACACTTAGAAATAGTTTATTTATAACTGGTTATGGGCTCAGGTGATAAAAAGTAGGGGTAACAAATATTTCCCAAAATTTATATGGATTGCTAGTTTTTGACAAAATATGTGTCCATGTCGACACAGGAGTGTTCCTTTGTAGATCAAAACTTGGGTCATACATATTGAGATGCATATGTTGGGAAAAGATGCCAGGGTTCTAATATAGCATAAGGTGAAACAAATAATAAGAGTACCTAAAAACCTCTTTTTATTTGAATTGGGCAAGTTGTTCCACCATGGAGTATGCAATCTGCTTAGAAAAATCAAGTCGATACTCCTGAGTCTTGTTGATGGTTTTCAACCTAAAGAGGATAGCCATTTGTTTTCCATAAACTAACATATCATCTTTCATGCCAAAGATGAAAGCCATCATAGACAGTGCATCTTGGCTGGCTTGTGTGAATTTGGCTCTTACTATAGGCAGTGTTGGCATAGTAGTACCATCATCACCTAATTGCAATTTGGATCTTAAGAATATCAACTAAGTATTGATATTTGCCCACGTTCTCTGCATTTTAGCAATGGTGGGGAATGTAGCTATCTCATCATGATGCAAGGCCAAAATTTCTCTGATAGCCTTTAGTGTAATTTACACCATGAATGGACCCTATTGAATGTTGTTTGAGGGTGCATGGAACAAGTCGGCGTATAGTTTAACCAAATCAGGGCATGGATGCACACTTGGGACAATGAATTATGCTAGTTGTGAAGTACATATCCTCATTACAAATGTCTCATATTATCCCACCTTGGCCCTCTGAAGACACCTTTGATGTGCCCCTTCTCTGAGAGTTTTGCTACTAGTTCTTTGAAGAATTGGGTCCATGACACCACCTGCATAATCTTTTATCTTTGCTAGGTCATTTGCTTGACCAACTTCAGGGACTCTGGTCTGTGGGTAGGTCTTTAATGGTTACATGAGAGCTAAAGCATATGACTTGCTCATAAGAAACTTATCAAGGGATTCATAAATCCTAGCTCCTTGTTGCGAATACTGTGCTCCCTCCATATCTATATCTATTTTGTGATAACTGGTATGAATTTTTGCAAAATAAAAAGCACTTTCACTTAAGCAAGTTTACTAAGAACTAAAAATGTAAGTAGCAAGATATTTTCTCATAGATGGAAGAATGTTTGAGAAATCGTAAGCTTTAACTCTTGCTATGAGGCATTTATTGACCCATCAAGTCTCAAAATGGCATTAAACTCAGATAACCGTTAGCAAATCTTACTCAATCTTCATGGGATAGCGAGATAGACACATTATGCAAGTGGCAGTGCAAGGTACCTTAGGGATTTTTAAAGATTTGGGAGACATTCAATGTATTGAGAATTTTGAAAATTTTGAAAAATGCTCTGAGCTATGGATACATGTTCAAAGAACACTTATTTAAAATAAAGTGGGAAAACAAAATGGGAAAATAAAGCAACTAAGAAAAAGAAACTATCTAACTACAATGCATCAGGGACACAACCTAACTAAAATGTTTCAAATAGATTCCATTCATAAGGATCTCTTCAGGTTCACCTTCTATTGTTTCTAGCTCAAATGAATTTTTCTATTTACACGCACAAATTCTATAAGGGCTAGTCCATAATGCTTCAAATTTAGTGTGTTGACTTGGCTTGGTAGCTCTTACATCCCATTTCAAAACAATTGAGTTTATTTCAAAATGGGGATTTGAAGTCCTTTTATCAAAATAGTCTTTAATTATTTTTTGATGCTTTACCAATGAATCATGGGCTGCATCCCCTTTTTTTGAACTTCCAAAAGTTCTGCAAGTCTGACCTGTATGGGGCCATTTTCCTCAATTTCAATTTGTTTGATCAGTTGGAGAGCAGGAATCTCCAAACGTAGTGGTATTATAGTAGATTTTCCATATACCAATTCATATGGGGACATTTTGATCACCTATTTAGGTGTGATTCTATCAACCCATAGTGCTAAATTAAGCACTTTATGCCATTCTTTGTGATGATCAACCCCTATTCTTTTGATGAGTCTAATTAGGTTCTTATTAGTTGATTCTACCAAACCATTACCTTGAGGGTAATAATTGGAGGAAGTTTTTAGATATATTCCATGCTTTAATGCAAAGTTTGATACTTTAGACCCTAAAAATGCTTTAGCATTATCTAAAATTATGGTGCAAGGAGCCTCAAAGCGAGTAGTGATAATCCCTAGAAAATCTAGGATCACATTTTCTGTTGCTTCTTTGAGTGGCATTGCCTCGGTCCATATGGTGAAATAATCTGTGGCAGTTAATATCCATTTGTGACCCATAATAGACACTAGATTTATCATTCCAATGAAGTCAAAACCCATTGAGCAAAAGGTTCATCCATACTTATAAGACTAAGGGGCATTGCTGCATTCCTTCTCATCCCCACATAATATTGATAGGATTGACATTTTTTAGCTAGCTGATAACAATTTGTAAATAAAGTAGGCCAAAAATAACCTACCGCACTTATCTTTATAGCTGATGTCCACCTGATACTCCATGATGCATTTCATGTAGCATTTTCTTAGCCTCAGCCTTTTTTACACATCTTAACAATTTGCCATCAGAATTTTTTCTAAAAAAACCTATTCAATTAAAACAAAATGAACTCCTTGTATCATATAGTATCTTCTCTTATTTTGAGGGAGTTCTCTTGGGTAAATCCCATATTTCATAAAATGAATCCTGCTTGTGACCCAGGATCCTTGATCAACCTCTTGTATCCTTAATAAAATTTCCTTTTCTTCTTTTGAATTTGTCCCTTTAGGTATCATCTTTTCAAGCTCTTGAGTCATATATTGGCACAAACCCCTGCCTCTGACTAACTTAGTGGGTTTGACCTCTACATCATATTCAAATATCTTGGTTATCTGGTTAGCTCTTTTTTTAGTAATTTCACCCTCCATAATGTATTCTTTGACACTTGGGTGAGCTACAAGTATCAAAATTTTGCTTCTTGATACCATATGTCTGAATTTCTTGAGGGCTTTTACCATAGCATATGTTTATTTCTCTACAAAGTTGTATCTAGTTTCATACTCCCTGAGAGTTCTTGAAAAAAACCTATTGGGTGATCTCCCTCCTGTCTATCATCCTTTTGTGTTAAGATAGCAACAATACTTAACTATTCTCCATAGACATACATTACAAAAGGCTTAGAAAAATTTGGGTTTCTAAGTACTGGGGCTATTGAGATAGCCTTCTTGACCTCTTCAAAGGCTTTCCTTCCTTCTATAGTCCACTTTAAAATCAGGTCTTTCTTTAATAAGAGTGTCACTAGTCTTACTAAGCCTACAAAATTGGATATGAACCTACTGACAAAATTAATCTTCCACAAAAAGGATTGAACTACCTTTTTATTTATTGGAAGTGGTAAGTTCATTATAGCTGCAACTCTTTCTGGGTCTATGGAGACTCCTTCTTTAGATACTATATGTCCCAATAATTTGCCTTTAGGGACAGCAAAGATACACTTCTTAGGGTTCAAGGATATTCTGAATTCTTGATATTTTTAAAAAATAGCTTCTAAATGATCAAAATGATCTACAACATTTTTTGAAAAAATAGTAAGATCATCAAGATAAATCAGGATGATTTTATTTATAAGTTCCCCAAATGCAACATCCATAGCTCTTTGAAAAGTGGCTCCAGCATTTGATAGGCCAAATGGCATCTTAGCATATGCAAATGTTCCCCATTTGGTAGTAAAAGCAGTCTTGTATTGGTCTTCATCAGCCAGCCAAATCTAATTGTATCTAGAGAAACCATCCAATAAAGAAAATATCTTTGATCTAGCCACAGTTTGTAGAATTTGTTCCATGGAGGGCAAGGGATAGTGATCTTTCAAAGATGCTCTATTTAGATCTCTAAAATCTACACAAAGTCTTATATCACCATTCTTTTTCCTAACTGGTACTAGATTTGATACCCAAGTTGAGTGTTTGATTGGAAAAATTATTTTAGAATCTAAAAGTTTCTACAACTCATCTACCAGTAGAGGCTCAATCCTTAGATTTACTAGCCTCCATTTCTATCTGATGGGCTTAGATCCTTTAGTTAGTTCTATTTTGTGTTGAATAATGTCTCTATTATATCCATGAAGGTCTTCATAGCTCTAGGCTATGACCCTATCATATTTTTTGCACAATTCAATTAGTCTTTCCTTTTCTACTTGAGTTGCAAAATTTCCAATTCCCTTCACTCACCTCAATTTTAGAATAGTCTACTTTGTTTACTTGGAACCTTTTCTTCTCTAGACTTACATCTTCTGGATCAAATAGATTCTCTAAAGTGATCAAGCCTTTGTGAAGCTTATTAGTCTTTAATTGTATGACTTGATCTCCATATGCTTCTTCAATTTTGGTTTGCAATTGATCAACAAAATCATCTGATTGCTGTAAGAATGAGAGTACTTGAGAATCATTTTCAAATACTTGCCAATTCTCATCATTGTCTAGAATAGTTGGCCTCACTATAATTTTTAATGACTCATTGTTAATTAATAGGCCAGTTGCTAGATCAAACTGTGAGCCAATCTGGGCCATCCTATCAGCTTCATAATTTTGAATCCTAGGGACTACTTCAATATTGAAGGCTTCAAAATCTTCTATTAAGTCCCAAATCCTATGTTTGTAGGATCTCATCCTTACATTTTTGGCTATTGCCTTTTCTCTAATTTGCTTTACTATTAATTTTGAATCTCCTTTTACCATTAGATTCTGTATTCCCTTTTTCTTGGCTAACAGGAGCCCATGTACTAAAGATTCATACTCAACATCATTATTAGTACAAGCAAATTGGAAATGGATAGCCCTTAAAAAAATTTCACCATTTGGAGCAGTAAGACAAATTCCTGCTCCAGCACCATTTTTACTTCTAGCCCCATCAAAATTTAAGATCTAGATTTATGAATCTTTTTTAGATTCTTGAGTAGTTAGTGCCTCTTCCCTTAAAAAATTTGGGATTTCATGGTCCTCATCAAAAATGACATAAGTGCCCAGACCAATAGAGTCATAATTCCCATATGGGTCACTATGCATCATAGCTAAAAACTAGTTATTTGCTTCTTCTTGATCATGCTCAGTCCATTCGCCTAATTCTTCAACAAAAACCCTTTCTTCCTTATTTAACATAGCATGATCTGCCTCTAATTTTAATGTTGGTTCATTGGTGATATGATCCTTTGATAGTGGCTCGGATGGAATTTTCATCTTTGAACCATATTTGGTTCTTAGGATGAGGTGAGACCAATCAAGAGACATATATCCTCCTATTTTGGTTGTAAAGTCTCTTTATAAACATAAACCATAAATAAGAGGTATATCTATGACTAATATATCTTGATTAACAATTATATTGGGAAAAGTATATAATTTTAATGGGAGTTGTTTAATTCTCCCTATTGTTTGCATTGATTTGCCATTTAGCTGCATAACTCCTTTAGTGAGTGGCTCATACTTTATATTTAAAGCATTTGCTATTGCTTTTGGCATTACTGTGGTACTAGCTCTTGAATCCATCATTGCATTATGTAGTAGTTTCTTTCCAACTATCAAATTCAAATAGAAAGGATCTAGTTTTGATTTGCTTACCTCTGGTGGATTGTTCACTAGGGTTGTTGTCTACAAATGAACTGTGTCCTTGAGCTTTTCTTTTTTATCAAATCTTTCCTTGATCTCAGTATGTTTGGGCACTGCTTGGCTTTATAGAGCTTCTTGTAATAGTGTATTTTGTTTAGGGATAGCTAATATGTCCCATATTGACACTTGTGCTGGAATCCTCTTTAATTGATCTACCACATTCATCGGTCCTAGAGTTTGGGTTCTTGGAAAGTAAGGATACCTTGCTTTTTCTTGAACTTGTCCAGGAACTACTTGATTCAGCATTGGTTGTGGCATTTCTTGTCTAAAAACTATATTTTTTTGACTTTGAAATAGAGGACTCTCCATAACTTGATTATTTACAACCTCATGATGTTCCACCATTCTTCTCTTTGATCTAGTATAGTAATTTGATTGCACCACTGGTTTCTTAGAAGTGGAAGCTTCATTCAAGAATAATGATTCTTCATCTTCAAACCATGAGAACAAAGCATGTTCTGGGGCTATTTCTTCTTCTTGTTGCAAAGACATCCCTTGCATCTGAGCCATTAGGACTGAATTTTGCATACCAGGAGATTGGTAGGCTTGATTATCACTAGTACTTGCAAATTGTCCATCCATTCTCCTTTGCTCTGCTAAATTTTGTTGTAGATTACCCATGGGATAATCTCTAAGAGTATGAGCATTATTACAAGGGAAACACCAGGCATTGGTGTCATCCACATAATTATTTTTCCTTGGAACAATCTCCCTATTCAAATTGGGGGGAATAGTTTGTGAGGGTGTAGGGACTGCAACTAATTAGTTTGTTGGCTAAGGGTTAGTTTGCCTTTGAGGACCCTGGTATTGGTTTGGCTATGATGAAAATCTATTTCCTTGGTAGCCTTGATATTGAGGTCTAGGGTAAGGATTTTGTTGTCTCTTTATGTTAATTAACTCATTAGAAAATGTCTTTAAGATATTCTTGATATCATCCATCTTAGATGACTGAGCAGGGACAAGTTCTTTAGCAGGTGGTTGAGGATATTGATACATATACACAGGTGGGGCTATGGATTTAGGGATGGCAAGGTAATTTCTAGAAACATGGGCATGGGAGGCCTTGGGGGCAACTTTCTAGCATCTATCAAATTATTTTCAATTCTAACTACATAGTCATAAGCCTCTGGTAGAGTCTGACCTCCAAGTGACTGAATCATAATAGATATATCTAAATTTAAAGCCTTAAGATAAAATACTATAGCCATACCTGGTAATGGTCTAGCGGTAGCTAGAATCCTTTCCCAAGTATTTTGAAATTTGGAGTTGAAGTTAGTCATTACTTTTTGTGGTGCCCTTTAGATGGTAATCAATTACTGTAAAAAATAAGACTTATCACCCTTTTCTTCAAATCTTTCAAATAAAAGATCTCTAAGCTAATCCCACATAGATATGGTATTTGGGGTCAAGGACCAGTACCATTCCAGAGCCTTCCCTTTAAAAGAAGCTGCTAATAACCTTATAGCCACATTTTGTTGTGTGACATGTATAACACAGACATCCAATACATCTTGAAGATGTTCTTCACGTGTTTTAAAATCTTTCCCACTGAATGTGGGTAGATCTTTCAAGGCATTTACTAGGATAGGATCCCAAGTGGCTGGTGGTATTAGGAGAATCAAAGGACTACCAGTGTTCTAACTTGCATAATTCCTTCGGGGTATAAGGGCTCCCATATTTACTCTTGATATTGGTATAAACTGATTAACTCTTCTTCTTGGACTAGTTACCAAAGGTGGCAAAAGAATACCTAGATTTACAGCAGATTGAGATCTGGTTACTGGTCCACAGCTCTGACTCCTTGTAGCTCTCTAGTTTATACGATCTTGAAAGACACTTTAAGACTGGTCTTGGGCATGCCAAAAAATGTTGATGGTTACAATTGTGCTTGTTTATAACACCAAAAATGGTAAGTTTAAATAATGTGGGACTTGCAACTTAAAACTACCTCCATATTTTTAAGAAGCTGGTCTCTTCTTTATCTCGAGTGTTGGGAGGAAAGGGATAGGAATTTAAATAGAAACACAAATGCAAAGAAATAAAATCTATGGCAATGTGCCTGAATGTAATTTGACCCTTAATTCTAAGCACAATGAAACTATATGTAAGATTTAATTACATTAAAGAGTGAACAAGGCATGATCAATGTAAAAGATAGAAATAATAGAAACAGAGGCTCACACTTAGACTACTTTTGGAATGACACAAAAAACATCAACAAAGGCATAAAATTAAGTCTTCTTATTAATTCTCCAGTCACATAAAAGGAACAAAAACATGCACAGTTACATAAACTTTCCAACTCAAGAAAATAGAACAAAGGCAAATGATATTCCTGATCACAGCTCTAAAAGTCTATAACTCTTGACAATAGTCTCTCATAGAAAATTCTCTCCTATCTTCTGATCTTTTTTTTTGGTGATCTCTGCACCCCTCTTTATAGCATTGGATTCACTCCAGATTGTCTGCATGTTCC
This sequence comes from Torreya grandis, assembly GCA_037957365.1. Classification (NCBI taxonomy): domain Eukaryota; kingdom Viridiplantae; phylum Streptophyta; class Pinopsida; order Cupressales; family Taxaceae; genus Torreya; species Torreya grandis. The sequence goes on along the minus strand of JARHVA010000549.1, from coordinate 616,058 downwards.
CAATCTAATGGCCCAATTGAACTCTAACTGAACTGGAAGTGTCTATCAGAAGATATTTCTTAGATTTTGAAATGTTCTATCTTCTTACAGTTCATTGGTTGTAATAGATACATAGGACATTCCCTTCTATTAAATAGAAGATGACACTTGGCCAATTTCTTTAAAACCTTCTTATTATTTAGGAGGCACTGGAAAATGACACTTGGCATGTTTCATACCATTTATTGAAGACACACGGCACATTCCGTGTAACCTATAATCTTACTATGTCTTCACTTAGAGGTGTTCGGGCCTTGACATCTGTCACCATCCACTTCTCCAAAACTTAAATGACTTTTATAGAAAAAGGGACCCAAATAAATTCTCACCTGGGCAACTTAAAAAAGGGAATAGGGACATGTGGCACTTTTTGCTTATTCTTGACAAAGGACACATGGTGATCTCCGCTACCTTTAGCTACCTTTTGAGAAACCTATGGAAGGTGACACATGTCCATCTCCATGTTTCCCTATATATATTATAGAAACAATCAATCCTCATTTCATACTTAGATAGATGGTGACACTTGGCAGCTTCTGCTTGCCTCAGAATAAAAACTTGAGACCCACCACGGTCTTTACTTGTTAATGAAACAAGATGAAAATAATTCAGAGGTTGACATGTGGTGGCTTCTGCTCTCTTCATCTGGCGATATGTGGCATCTTTCATTGCTTTTAGAAAAGCACATTGAAACCTTTTGCTTTTGCCACCTGGCACCTTCCGCTTGATCTTGATACTTAGCGTGTTGAAAAGTAGCCTTCAAAAAGTATATGGAACATGAGATACAAATGTCAACACTTGTTGCACTCCACTGATTTGCTATGGGACACATGGCACATTCCACATTACCTATTAAAATTATGGAAAGGTGCATCGGTCGATGACACTTGGTAGCTTCTGCTTGATTTTGACACTTAGGAAAAAATGAGGCAAAAAGAAATTTGAGCCCATGCTCTGAGTCAAAACTTCACTGTCTCAAACTGAAGCATTCAGGGACAAAATTTGGAATGCACAACTAGAAATCAAAATGAAATGTAGAGTATTTTTTTTACTCTACAAAATACAAGCATATGTCTTAGAAAGTTTCTTGAAGTTAAATTTATTTATCTTTATGATGTGAAATGTTTTTTATTGTTACCCTATGGTAAGGTTGAGAGGTTAAGAAGCCAATAAAATGAAGATGGACATTGGAAGATGCCCCTAAAGCATATATAAGATCAATGATGAAAAACAAAAGATGCCCCAAATTTTGAAATATGGACAGCACAAGGTGCCTCAAATTATGTAGTAAGATCAAGATGGTCATTGCAAGATGCCAAAAAATGTGTGATAATAAGAGCATAGGCATCAGAAGGTTATCTAACAATTGGTATGTAGGTAATTGGAGTTAACCTCAAGATTAATAAGCTTATTAATGATGTCAAAATATGTTTAAATATATGTTAAACCATGAAATGTGGCATCTAGGACAATTTTAATATCTATGGAAGGTGATATTAAATCTTGATAAATGGTATTGGCTAAATTGATATAGTCTAGAGAAACATGAATAAAATGGTCTATATCGATCAATTCAATACAGTCTAATGAACCATGACTAAAATGGATTTTATTAACTAGGTGTATATAATATGATGAAACAAAATTGTAATACACTATATCAGCCAAGTCAATACAAAATGATGATGATGATGATGATGATATATGTTTGAGGTGGACTATATCAACTAGGTTGATACAGTCTGATGAGGATATAGGACTAAAATGGAGTGCATCAACTAGGATGATACAATTTGATGAATAGGAATAAAATAGACTATATCAACCAAATTGATAAAATTTGGTGAGTTAAATTAAACTATATCAAATTTTTTTGGCTCATGACTGGTGTTAATTATTATATATAACATAACTATTTCAATAGATTATGTGTCATGGTTGATATAGTTTATTGTAAATGGTTGTAACTAAATGATATCAAGGTGTTTGATACCTTTGGAAAGAAATTATTTTTGTGGTGATGTGGGTATATTAGAAGATATTGAAGTAAGATAGTTATGAATAATATTCATGCTAGGCTAGTTATGAATATAGATATTAGATTGCATGATTTTGTTCAGTTGTTAAAAATAAAAATATGAAACTGATCCAGTTAAAGTTGGAATAATATTCATGCTAGGTTTACCAGAATATATGAATGGGATAGGATGACTTATAACTATCTTATTTCTCTTTACAAGCTAAGGCTCGAATAAGTTTAATCAATTAGAACATGCAATACTTGGAAAATTGGTTAAGGACCAAATTAATTATGTATATATATTAGAGGGTTACCTACAACATGAATGTTGATTATAGGAAAGGGTTCTAAATCCTAATCTTATGACACAAAGATGTAGCTCTCACTAGACCTCAAAAAAGATATACTATGGTTATAAAGTAAATGGTTGTATAAGATATTAACTTAACTAAAGGATGGTTTAGGATGATCATAAAAGTTAAGGTGCCATCATCAACCAAATGGGGGTTTAGGTAATTCAAAGTGATTATGGAAAGTATTATCAATGTTATAACCACATGATAATGTATGTTGTGGAGAAGGCCTAAACAAATACACACACATATATACTCACAAAGCAACAAACAACATATAATATACTAAGTAAATAAATGAAAGAGTGTCAGGATATAATATAGTTACCTTTGGGTAGACCCATCCATGCTTCAATCTTTCCTTTAGATCAATTGGAGCTTTGCAAGAGAAGGCTTTAGGTTTAAAACCTCAAATGGTGGGATGAAGACATAAGATATCATTAGCTAAAAACTCCTAATGATTCCTCCTCTTGAGATTTAATGACACCATAAGTAAAGAAACCATAATATTATACACCAATAAATCTCCAAAATGGACTTAGGTTAGAAATGTGAGTGAAATCATATTGAATAAATGGTATATGGTATGATATGAATAAAATATGACCCATATATATACTAATCCAATACCAAAAACCAATCCTAAACACCAAGTTGATGATATAAGCCAATTGATATAGTTGAAACAAGTCAGCTAACATAAAATAGTATTGGCTAGGCTGATACAATATAGATGTTAGAAGATAGGTTTATAACTATATTATTCTAGCTGATACATTATAGGAAAGGTGAAGGCATAAAATAAATGGTATCAACCAAAAAGATACCATAGGATATAGGGAAGCTAGAAAATATATACAAGATACATATTATCACTAACCTACTACCAATATTGCTACTTAATTTGGTTGACACAAGATTACATGTGAACATGGATGCTCTTGCATCATAGAGTATTTAATTTAAGCACATAGTTAACAACATTGTCACTCACTATTACACTACGTGTTATTTGTGCCACTAGTAGGGCTAGATTTTCATCCTTAATCAAAAGTATTACTTTTTTTAGAGATGAATGATAAATGATAAGTTAAAAATAGCCATGAACTTATTATTTACACATATCTTGCATGACTTAATAGATTTAATGACATTTTTGGAATCCTTTCATGTAATTTTGGAACTCTAGACCATGAGTTGAGATTTCTAAAAATGCACTATAGTCCATTATCAGATCATACCCAAAATATTTATGTGCATTAAAACATATACCACACCATACAATTGACTCACCCTAGATTAACTGCATCACAATCAAAATTCCTTGTTCAAATTTTCATTATATTAGCACACCCCCAAGGTAGTGCATGATCACAAGGACCTATATAGGTTTATCAATATGTAATAACCTATTTTACATCATCCCAATATTAGTGACATATATTTATGCATTGATGTATTTTATTGGGTCACCTCAAACTAGCATCAAACACTAATAAAAGATAGTGTGCATACATAATGTCACACAACACAAATTATATAATATTACATAAACATCCACATTATAGTCCTTGTAGCCTATGCAATTCCACACAAGATGTTCAAAAAAAATTCATCTCTCATAGCCTTGTGATAACTAATATCATATCATATGTATATTATATAGTTTTATGCATCACTACACACCATCTATAGCTCCTATAATGACATACACCCCTTCATAGTATCACAACACTTCTTTTGTGTATCTTGATTTTCAACATACCACATGTCTTCACAGTTTTGTATAGAACCTCAGCAATGCATGTTCACTTGTCAAAATCTCTATTCTATGTGACATGCCATGTGGAACTCTCTATGTTGAAACCATCTCAGATTATTTTTTAGTGTAATACACACTAAAATTTCAACTACCAAATTTGCAATAAGTGAAACCATCACCTAGGAAGAAAATGAACCACTCTTGTAACTATTATTATTTATAACCATCATGAGTTTTAACTAGTTTATTATAATGATATATTTTAAGGCATATAAAAAATAAAATAAGGCCATTATACCCCTTTTTAATCAAATATGTCTAAAAAATCTTGAATAATTATATTCCTCAAGTATCTTGTATTAGTCAACCATCTCTTATATTGCATGATCTTCATATCTAACACCTGATTGGTCATATTTTAGAAGAGAAAAAATTAGTTATGATGTGTCATGCTCCTTCATGATCATAGGATATTACTCTCCTTATATTTTTGGTCACTCATAGTCAATGAAAATTAACAAGGATGCATTCCCATTTTGATCATAGGAGCCTATTCTCAAAGCCTATAAAAGTGGTGCCATTATATAATTCTCATGCATTGAATCTATAATGGTTAATTTTGCATTTATTTATTAGAATCCATTGCATGTTCGACAATCTACAATCCATTTAAAAAAATATATCCAATTTAAATAGTGGTAGTATTATCCACCACAACCTCTTTGGATAGACACAGATAATTGGTATCAAAGCTATGAGTCTAGAACACCTCCTTGTCATTATTTATTTTCACTAATTTAAGAGACTCAATATTGGTCACACACTCAACTCTTTGATGTTATAGTAATGTGAAAAAAACATAAGAATGTGAACAGCCCCAAGTTAGAAGAATCACTTTTAAAATCCATGGATGATAACATGCCTCTATGTAAGGAGACCCAACATCTCACACACAAAAATAAAAAAAAATCAATATGTTCTTTAGTTTAAGGATAAAGGCTTCATGTTTGTCATAGACCATATATCACACATGTTATCATGTTATTCATGTCTAACACCTGAATGGTCATATTATACTAGAGACAAATTAGTTAAGATGTGTCATGCCCATTCATGATCATAATATATTTATATAATCATATTTATTATCACTTGTAGTTTAGGAAAATCAATAAGGTCACATCACCCTTATAATCACAATAGCACACTCTCCTAATATTATACACATATACAATTTTAAATATCTTTAATTTGAATACAAGTGCCACCGTTATGAAAATATCATGAATTGAATGTGTGATGGTTTTTTTCACACTTATTTTTTAGATTCATTGAATATTCTACAATCTACAACTCTGTTTGAAAAAGTCCATCTAATTTAAATAGTTTTAACATTGTCTAATACATACCCTCCAAGACTTGGAATAGATAATTGGTACCAATGTGTAGACACATAAATATGGTCATAGGTACTTGAGAATTATAGTTATTAACACATTCCAATTGACATGGATTACACACAAATACACAGCTCTAATTCACCATTCATCAATGTATGGGCTCAACCCTTTGTTTGCTATTACTACTATATAAGAAATTTAATTGAAATTTCTCAAGTTATCTAAAATCACCTTCATACTATCCAAAAAAAAGGAAAATTATTTTTGATATTTTTGGATATGTCCGTTCCAAGTAGACAAAGTCATATTGCACCCTTTTCCACTTATAGTAGCCACATTTCATGCTAAAAAATGAATAGTTTCTAAAATTCAAAACATCCTTTTGGGTCTTCTCACACATTTAAAATCATTATATAAAATATTTTTTCAAAATATTTTCTTACAAATACATGTGATATTCATTATCCCCACTTATTATTCATTGGGTACAGTCATATACACTTTTGTACATTGAGTGAATATTCCCTATTCTATCAAATTTTGAATCATTCACAAGGAAGAGTCATAAGCCAAGTCAAGATCCCTCTAAGATGATTCAATAGCTATCATTTTTAAGTATCTAAGACATATTCTAGTTTCATACACATATTCAAAGGATCACAATTTTACATTCAATCTAGGTTTGAGAACTATGTGGGCTTGATTTCTATCATTGGAGTATTGGATACACAAGCAATAACCAATCATCAATGGGGTGATTGAGATTATCTCAAATCATTACAATCCCATATTTTTATTTTATTTTTTCAATATATAAAAGTGACCTAAGGGTTTCAAATACAATAAATACAAAAAATGATTTGTTTGTGGCCAATTTAGGTTAATAAGGTGCATCGATCAACTCTTTTGCATAGTCAACTGGGACAAGTTTATTGTGAATAGACTTGGGGGTGAAATACATTATTATCTTCATACATCAGACATATACAAAAAAATATTATACTTATACCTTTTATATATCATTTATATATTCCTAATATATCTATCTTTTCTTATCAACAGTCTATTATAATCAACTACTCAAGACAAGTCTACATTCAATAGACTAGACCACACTATGTTAGTGTAATTGTCCATATTTTATTTTTATTCATAATTTGATGTTGAGCCTACACAATCATTTATTAATATAATTAAAATATTAAAACAATAAACAAAGATGAATGTACAAGGTAATTACATTTATTCTTAATGCTTTTTTAAATGACAACTTTCCATATTTATCAATTTTTCAAAATTAGAATAATTAAATATTGTATATCTTTATCATAATGATATTTTAGGTTTTCCTCATATATAATAAACACAATAAACTTGTCATTTTATCAAAAATATGGTAAAACATATTGGTGAAGTTTAACTATTGATTTTAAGCCTTTATTTTTTGAATTATTTTTTATTTTTTACTTTGTTTTCCTAGAAACTATGTTTTAGAAGTTGTAAAACTCATAGGAGCTATTGCTCTAGGAAACCCAGTTTTAAATTTTACATGCATCATGGTGTGAGGGATAAATACCCAATAATAAACACATTATACAACACTATATATAGATTTTAGTTTCCACCTACCTCATGGTATATTAGAGATACCTAGGATTTTGTTTTCATTCATTGGAAGACTTTATCCATTTGTTCTTGTAGTGCACCAATAAGTAGTTGGTCCAAACATTTAATCTTAATGTACCATAGATATAGTATAATGTGGCTATGGGAATGATGTAATATTTCTTAGTTAGTGATTTCCCAATTGTATTTATTGATTATGACTTAGATCAATATATCTGAGAACCTACAAGGCAAACATATCTTTGACTAGTTATACCCCTTTCTCCTTTTTATTCACACCTATGCCATTTTTCAATTAAATTATTATTATTATTATTATTATTATTATTATTATTATTAATTTTCATAATTATTATATTCACTTTCTCTTGGTTTATCAAATCTAAAATGGATCATCAATATGCAAATCTTAATGAAGTTCATATTTTGGATTTCTTCTTCTATAATAATGATTTTTTGGGGGATTTAAAAAAAAATACATATGGATAAAATTAATAATATAAAATATTGAGATTTAATCAAACCTCTTTCTACAATACAAGAAACATTAAGGCACATATTTTAAAAGTATAGCATGACTTGGGAACAAGAACAATCATACATTCAGAATGTTTTAAGGCCTACTCCACATCCTGTTGACAAACTTATAATGACTATTGATACTAATATTGTTAATATTGAAAAATAAGAGGAAGATAATGATCAATATTTCACTATATATATTTATGCCAACCCATATAATATTGATGCACTCCTATACATTTCACAATATGAGAAAAAAATTAACTTCAATCTCTACTTTAGATGTTTGAGTTACTACTATTGTTACCATTCCTATATAAACCCCTATAGTTAAATAAGTTCCAAAATATTTAGGTATGGGGGCATCACTCAATTTAAAATTGATTAAAATGCCTATATATACAATGGAATCATACACACTCCATGACCACCAAACAAGATTCACTTCCAACCTCACCTAAGGTATCCTCTTTTGAGAAAACTATTTTAGCCTTGTTAAATTATTATACTTAGAGAAAGGTTTTTCCAAACCTAATCATTCATCAGGCTCTCATACTCTAGTTAACAACCCTTTGGCACTTGAAATATCCTCTTACCCACTACCAACTAGCTTTGTAGTACCTAAGTTACTACTTTATGAGGGTAAAGGTGATCTTGAACATCATCTTCGATCATTTGATGCAACATGTTTGGACTATGATTACAATGATAAATTACTTACCAAGATATTTCCAAGAAGTCTCAAAGACTATACTATTTGATTATTCTAAAATCTTCTAATTCAATTATTTATATAATTCAACCAATTGTAAAATCAAATTTTAAGACATTTATCCATCGCATTGGTGAAAAGTTATCTTATGGACAAATTTCAAAACTCAAGAAAGGGTTAAAAGTATGTATTAGTGAAATGTTCTTTGATACAAAACTATGGTATAAAATATGACAAACTCTATGTAAAATAAATAATTTAAAGATATATTCACTCAAAGATATTTAACACCACTCCATGAATCAATAATGGTTAAAAAATTCAGATATTATGATGAAATATGCTAAATAATCAAGGAAAGATAAGTCAAACTCATAACTTTGAACAAGTTAAAGTATTCCCCAAGTGATCCTTATACATCAAATATTAAGTTTCAAAGCAAGACAAATTTCAAGGTTAAATCTAATGAAAGTAAGAATGGATCAACGGTAAAAATTACTATAATAACACAACCAATAAACAAACATCAAATGGAAACTCCACCTAGTAGTAAATTTACAAGATTACCATAACCTCCTCATTTATTATTACAAAAAAATATTGATTACAACCTCATATCTCTAACTACTCCATTTGAGCTTGATTTGACCAAACCTCAACCTAAGGGTTTTGATAGTGATATATATTATAATTACCATAGATGCATTGGGCATTATAAAAATACATGTTATAAGCTAAGGAATAAACTATATAATATAATTTATGATAAAATATTAAGGTAAACACATCCATAGAAGAATAAATAACATGACAAAATGATAATGAAAAGCTAAAAATGTTCAGCAATCCATTATCAAATCATGGTACAGTCAAGACTACAAATAATTCATATGTACATCATGCATAAAATTTTCTTACTCATCCTAAGACATATGGGCATCCAATAGATGGAATTATTGGAACATTTAAAATCATATTAGCATAATATATAGTGATCAAATTTTATGATAATGAAATCAGTGATGATGATTCAAATAGGCATGCACTCTTTATTAGAGCACACATCAACAACAAAAATATTCATAGTGTCATGATTGATAATGGATCAAGTGAAAATTCATATATAATGACACTAATTTATAGTCTTGGATACATAGAGAAATATTTATAGTTTACATCAAGGGCAGTCAAAACATTGATAGGCATACACAAGATAATTTTGGAACATTTAATGTTACCTATCTAAGTTAATTTAGAAAAAATAACTACTCCATTTATAGTATTAGAAATCACATGGGTATTTAATATTTTATTAAGATTCCATTGGATATAAAATATTGTAAATACTATTCACTATACATATATGCCTCAAGTACATACATTGAAATCAAATAGTCAGAGTTTAAGGCATCCCATATGAGGACCCTCTATAAACAGCGCTAACTTCTTCTAATCTCCAAAAAACACCATAATTAGTTGTGGAACTTATTCAAAATCACTATACAATAAAAAATTAAGGTGCCTACTCCAAATCATAATACATAGATAATCAATGCACCTATTTAATCACATGATGCATATTAAATTATGACACTTATACAAAAGCTTTTTATACAATCAGATCAAAGGAAAAAGTTATACCTTTATAAGAAGAAATCTTCACACTAAATATCTATGCAAGGTTCAAATAAATCCTAATATCATTTAGCATGTTCCACATCAAACAAAGGTAGTTACACAAAAAACTTCATCAAATCTTGCACCTTCTTGAGTTACGCATATAGAAACAAAATTTATAATCAACGATCACAAAAATTATGAATCAAAACTTTATGATTTTTTAGATTTATATGTATATACATGTATCATTCATCATCCATGGAAAATTAGGCTTTAACTCTATGATACAATCATGCACTATGATCCTTCCATTGATGGGATCATAAACTAGTTCCCCTTCTAAATACACACATGCATACATATACATATACCTATGTATAAACATATACATATACATATTCATAAACATAAACATATCAAAAAAATAAAATAATAACTATTGCAAAAATACATAAATATTCAAAATTTGAAAAAAAGAATTAAGACATGAACATGACATGAGATGCTAGTTTATTTATTTACTTATGTTTTCTAGCATATATGTTTGTAGATATAATATTATTTATATCTGAGATTAATCTCATGTTTATTTTATTATGATTCATGCCATACATTGCATGTGCATTATTAGATACTAGACTCCCTTCTTCCTAGTGGTCATGGCTATGTTGGAGGCACCAAAAACTACAAATTACATTGTCATAGGTTATATATATATATATATATATATATATATATATATATATATATATATATATATATATTAACTAAAGTAAAATGTTGAGATATATATCTTAAAAGTGTCTTAAAAATCACTCATATTTTGCATTTTGATACATATATATGTTATTTTAATAAAAAAATGTGACATTGATACATGTGGATGGATAGACTAGTTTTCACTTATACTGTGCTTATTTAATGATGTCTTTATTTATTATATAATAGACTTAACATTTTTTTATTATTTTTTGTGTCCCTTAGCCTTAAGTTTGAAACATTGATTGTGTGACATTTGAACATGTACCTTATATGTGGCTCTTGGCCTTAGTGTATGACATTTTTGATAATATTGCATATTTTATTTATGTGATTGATGAGATTGATTAGTGTTGCCGTGATTTTTATCATATACTTTGAGGGCATAATCTAAATAAAAGACACTTACATTACTACTTGATTAATTTTTAACTCTATCTATACATAACAATTTGTATGTCTTGAATTCAACATGTTACATACATGCTTGAATAACAATTTTAATTATATGATGACATGCTCTCCAACATGTTACCATAATTAATACATGGTTATATGTCTATCACCTGATATAATTAAATCTTCTTTTGAGATGAATGACTTGCAAGATACATCCTTAATATCAAAAGAGGGACATCACAATGGAATTGCATTAATAGATACAAAATTCTATTAAAATATTTGAGACAAAACATAGGGTGAAAAAATATAGAATATATGTTTTCAATGATTCAAACTAATGCAAAAAATAGATTCTACAAGTATATGTATTCAAATATTATAAATGATTCATAAATCAAACACATGACATAAATCAACACATCGATATAGATTATGAGGGCATAAAACATGCAAATGTAGTCACTTTATAAAGACTCAAAGTACATAATTATACACACTTGAATTCATATTCATGGGCATGTGGAAAATGGTTATAATAGAAATGTTATAGGTTAAAAATACAAATTAAAATTGAGCATATAGATGCATAAAATTATATATAATTGGAAAATATTTAGAGGGGGAATGATACTTATTCATGCTTATGCTTATTTATAGTAGAAAAAATGTAAATTCTCAAAAGCAATACAAGATGTGTTTATTTATACAACACTAAGTGAGATTAGATCTCCTAATCTATAAGAGATTATGACTCACACTAACTAATCACACATAGGAAATACCTCATCTAACTAAACTATGTAAATAAAAGGTATAATACCTTGAGACATTTATTACAAGGATAAATTAATTATTCTAACATTCCCCCCTTAATTGATCATAACTTGAATAGAAGAAGAGAGATAATTTTTGAATGCCTCAAACTTATCACGTGCAAGTCACTTTATGAATACATCTGCACACCAATTCTGAGTGGAGAAATACTAGACATGTATGTTGTGTTGTTGAACATGTTTTCATATGAAATGAATTGGAACCTCTATGTGCTTATTTCTCTCATGAAACACTTCATTGAGAATAAGATGTAGAACACCCTGATTGTCACAATTTATAATTACAGGCTGAGTTTGTGGAACTCCAGGTCCTAAAATAATGTAACATATCCATATCACTTCAAAAATATCTCCTACTTTAGTGTGATATTCTACCTCTATGGAAGATCTAGAAACACAATGTTTCTTCTTACTTCCCAATGAAATCAGACCAGATCTTAGAAAGAACATGAATCTAGAAGTGGATATCATATCATCAATAGAAGTTACATGATCTACATTCATGTATCCTATCAAGAAGAACTTATCATTCATATTGTACTTTAGGAAATACTCAACTATACCTCTAATGTATTTCAAAACCTAATTTGCTACTTTCCAATGTGTCACCTTTTGTTCCTGTATGAACTAAGAAAGATAGTTGACAACATAGCTAATATTTGGCCTCATATATGTCAAGTAAATGAGACTCACAATTAACTATCAATAGATAGTTAAACTTACTTTTGGTGATGGATCTGTCTGAGACAACTAAAGTCTTATCTCCATAGGTGTTATAATAGGCTTGTAGTCTATCATCCTAATTTCTCAATCAATGTCTTGGTATACTTCATCTATGAAACAAAAATGTAATGTTCCTTCTTCTATACCTCCAAAGAAAAATAATAGTGTAGTATCCCAAGATCTATCATGTCAAATGATCATTTGATATCATTCTTAGTTGCATCAATCATCTTTACTATGCTATTAGTGATGAATGATTGTTGACATAAACAATCACTATAACAACATCCTATCCCATGTTTTTTGAGATAGAGGTTAGGATCATATGGACTCCTATTTAATCTATGTTATATGAGATACTCATATTTCTTAATGTACCAGGCTCAAGGAACCTATTTTAGCCTATAGAGAGACTTGATAAGCTTACACACTTTTTGTTCCTGATTAGGTACCATAAATCCTTTAGGTTGAGTCATGTAGACTTCCCCTTTTAAATATCCATTGAGAAAGGAAATTTTTACATATATTTGATGTAATTTACATTAAAACTATGCATCCATAGCAAAAACCATTCTTATGGTCTTTATCTTAGTTGTGGGAGCAAAAGTCTCCTCATAGTCAATGCCTTCTTTCTGAGCATACCCTTTTACAACAAGCCTTGCCATATATTTATAAATATTTCCATCTAATTTTTAATTGGTCTTATATACCCATTTTCATCCTATAGGCTTCTTCCCTAGTGGAATATCAACAATATGCCAAGTGTGATTCTTCATCAGTGACTTATATTTTATGTCCATGGCATCTTTCTAAGGTCTAGACTATAGGGCTTATATTACTATAGATGTATCATATGTTTATTTCAAAATACTCATAAGGGCCATATTAACCTCTTATCAAGCCATGATTTTAGTCTTTGATCTTGTATTGGGTGTATCTGGTACTCCATTCAAGTTATTATCTCATAAAGTACTTGTATACCACTTAGGCATACACTAATCTAGAGGTGATGGCATTGGAGGTCCTATTTGACTATATTCCTTTTCACTTTCACAATCACTATCTAAAAAGATTACAGGAATTTTACCTATACCATTTTCTTGTGTATAAGGTGGGTTGATTCCACTCTTTTCATCAAACACTACATCTCTACTAATTAGTACCTTCTTTATTTTTGGATCAAAGAACCTGTATGCCTTTAATTGTGCATTATATCCCACAAAAATACATTCCTTTGTTTTATTTTCTAATTTATTCCTTGTCTTTGATGTGGAAAATGTTTTGGCCATTTTGGTGATCAAATTCAACCATGAGGTTGTGGTCAAGTAATTGATTAATAGATAGTAAATTTTTTGTTAGTCCTGGAACATAGAGAACATTTGAAATGTTGTAGTTTTTGTTTTCAAGTTAAAGTTTGATGTCACCACTACCATGTAATGTTTATGAGGTATCATGTCCAGGTGATACATTTACCTTTGATTATGTTTTGGTAAATGTAGAAAATGATTCTTTTATGCCTGTCATGTGTCTGTTTACCCCTAAATCAACATACCAAACTGCACTTGGATGATTGGTAGACTCATGTTTCTTAGTAGCTAAACCATATTCCTCATTTAAAAAATCATTGTCTTTAGCAACATTGCCATGTTTTTTAGGCTTATAATTTTTCTATTTCCACCTATTTTGTTGTTGTGGTTACTTTTTTCTATTTGTGGTGAATTGTTGAAAGAAGGCTTCTTGCTTGATGAGCCCTTTTAAAATGTGTTGTAACAATAATGTTTTAATTCATGTCCCTATCTTCCACAAATTTTACATGATTTAAAATAATGTGAATTATTCACTTGTTAGTTTTGTTGTTTATTCTGCTTTGGAGATTGATTTGGACCCTTCATGCGTTTCTTCCCCTTTAGATTCGTTGTGAGTGCACGATCATCATCTACATCCTCTTATTGCAACAAATTTATGAACACCTCAAACGTTGGTTTTTGTCCTATGACATTGAAAGTGGTCACAAAGATATTATATGTAAGGGGCAATGATCTAAGGACTATAGGGACCAAAGAATCATCTATCACTAGTTCACCCAAAGATTAAAGTAAAGGCCACAAATTTGTAACCCTTTTAAGGAATGATTCTATTATTTCATCTGATTTGAGCTTGAGAGTGTGAAATTGGATCTAAAGATGCATGATTTTATTTTGATTCTTAGATTCATATACTATTTTAAGCTTATCCCAAGCATCTTTTATAGTTGTAGTACTATAGATATGAGGTTTTACGTCATCCAAAATTCCAAACATGATTATTAACTTAGCCTTTTTATTAACTTTATCACATTTTTGATGTTGATCAACATTTGTTGCATGTCAGACCCATGTGCCTTCTAAAACTAACCAAATGTATTCAAACCCAAGATGTGTTTATACTTTTGTTTTCCATGTTGCGTAATTGTCATTGTGAATCAATTATGTGTTTGGGAGCATAAAACATTTCCAAAACCAAACATCATGAAAGTTGTGAATGATAAAGAAATACAAGTGTGTTTAAGTGCAAATATGAAATGTGCATTTACAAAATGTAAAGAAAATAAAAAAATGCATACACAAAGATGAAAAATCACACACAAGCACACAACGGACATCAAACTTTTCCAAAAATGCTTCCAAAAGTGTAATGGAAAATTGGATGTTAGTTTCAATAAAATATGCATCTGAGGATCAAATGAGGTTACAATTTTCCCATTACATTTTTACAATTTAATTACATAAATAGATATAGAATAAAACAATATGCTTTTTTGAAAAAAAATGAAACTCAAATTGGAGTTATGATTCAAAAGTTATAAGTGTTTCAATTTCCTATAAAAATGGGTCAAAATAATTAAAAAAACATTAAAAACTAGAATTTTAGGCCAAATCATAAATAAGCATAGGCGTGCAACCACTCATTGGAACTAGAATTTTGCCATAGACTTAGAAAAGTCAATGGAAGTGAAAATTAGACCTTCCAGTTACCTCAAGATGCATGCAGGTGAGTTTTACTTCCTCTTTATGCAAAAAATATAGCTTATAACAAAATAATAATAATTTTTTAGTTATGTAAATAGAGAAAATGAAGAGAATTACTTTTTTTTGCATTGGCAATTGTCTAAATTAGCTATCTTCCACACAAAACTCAGATATATTCCTAGAAAGTGCAGTCTTGATAGCACAAGGTAATTAAACAAAAGAAATTATTATTTTTGAAGGTAGATTTCAACACAACACTCCTGGTGAAAATAGTAGCAAAAAAATAAATATCACACATGCTTTCCTTTAGTATTTTACACAATATGGAAATGCCTCTCTCTCTTTTTACAATGCAGAATACAAGTCAGAAACAAAAGAGACTAAAAAAATAAAGGATGGAATCAAATTCCAATGCCAATTTCAGTGCTTCTCTTTGCTCCTTCCTATAGATCTATAATGCCACATCGTGTAAAATGACACCTTCTCCTCAAATCTTTAGAGAATGATGACAAACTAATTTGGAATGCTAGTGCCATAACAGATATCTCTCTAATAGAAAAAATAAGACCTCTGCAACTCAGATTTGAGGAAAAAACCAAAAAAAATTAGCATAAACATATTTCAACACCAAACTTAGATTAAGAAGCCTTAGATATTAAAAAATGTAGGTTTTATTAAGATTCCTTGGACTGAGGAAATGCCAATGCATTAGTCTCTAAATCTTAATGCTACAATAGAAAATAATGATGTTGTTATATAATAGGCACCTTTATATAAAGTCATCAATCCAATTGTGATTTGGATAACAATTTTCTTAGAATGTCATTTGGGTAGATGACTCAGATCTCTGGCTTTAGATCTCTTTTTCTTGTCATTTGTGATGGGCATGGAATGGGTCGATGCAAATATAAATTTTTAATATTGTTAATAAAAATTGATCACTATGTAATATAAATTTTAGATATAAAGAAAACAAACAATTTCAAACCCTCTCTTTCCTAAATTTACATGCAAGATTTGAAAAATAAATATTAGATACCAGATCTAAAAATATATAGTCAAACCCTCAAATACTAGATCCTAAATAGAATAATAAAATGAAGTCAAATAAAGCTTTCAAAAACTTAGAATTTTCTCCTTCCAATATTATCTATAATTCTAGTAGATTTTTGACTTGGGATGGCTAAAATTAGAGAAGTGTGATGCATCCAATTATTGCACATACTTGGCTCTCAAACTCCATTGAATCTCCAAAGTTTCAAAAAATTCTCCTCGAGATACCCTGATCTAATACAAATAAAAGCTAGAATGAAATTGAATTAATAAAATCACTAGAAGAGGTGCTTATTTATACAACACTAAGTGAGATTATATCTCCTAATCTATAGAAGATTATGACTCACACTAATCACACAGAAAATATCCCATCTAACTAACCTATGTCAATCAAAGGTGTAATACCTTGAGAAAGTTATTACAAAAGGCTAGGCTAAATTAATTATTCTAATATTTTTTCACTTATTTTATGCTTCTTTGATGATGTATTTATTTCTTGTATAATAGGCTTAACTTTTTTTTTAATTTTGCGTGGCCCTTGGCCCTTGTGTGAAAATTACTTGAGAATCTTTATGAGATCATTGTTTGGTATGTGTGAAATTTGAACATGTCCATTTCTTATGGCCCTTAGCCTTAAGTGTGAAATGTTTTCTTGTGTGACATTTGAACATGTACTTTGTATGTGGCCCTTGGCCTTAATGTATGACATTTGTGATAATATTGCATATTTTATTTGTGTAATTGATGAGATTGATTAGTGGTGCCATGATTCTTATCATGAACTCTAAGGGCATAATCTAATTAAAATATACTTACATTACTACGTGCTTCATTGTTAATTCTATCTAGACATAACAATTTGTATGTCTTAAATTCAATATGTTACATACATGCTTTAATAATAATTGTAATTCTATGATGACATGATCTCTAACATGTTACCATAATTAATACATTATTATATCTCTATCACATGATAAAATTAACTCTTCTTTTGAGATGAATGACTTTAAAGATAAATCCCTTATATCAAAAAGGGAAATCATGGTGGAATTGCATTAATAGATGCAAACCTCCATTAAAAGATTTGAGACCAAATACAAGGTGAAAAAATAAAGAATATAGGTTTTCAAAGATTCTAACTAATGTAAAAATTAAATTCTGAGTATAGGTATTTAAAGATTATAAATGATTCATAAATCAAACACATGACATAAATTAAAACATTGATATAGATTATGAGGGCGTAAAACATGCAAATGCAGTCATTTAGAAAGACTCAAAGCACATAATTATACACACTTGAATGCATATTCATGGGCATGTAAACATGGTTATAAGAGAAAAGTTATAGGTTAAAAATACAAATTACAATTGAGCATATAGATAAATAACATTATATATCATTTTAGCATATTTAGAGGGGGAATGATACTCATTCATGCTTATGCTTATTTATAGTGGAAAAAAGGAAATTATCAAAATTCAAAGTTTGAAGGTTCAAAGTTTAAAAGTGGCAAAAAAAAGATTCAAAGTTCAAAGTTTCAAAATGCAAATAATAAAATATTTAAATTTAAAGGGAAAACCATTAATTTGAAATTAAATGAATACTCTTCATTCCTTTCAATCATGTAAATAAAAATATAGATCTATCTATATTTGTGTGATTTGAATATGAGTGAGTGATGTAAATTTGAATCTAGTGACATTAAATAGCCTTGAAATCACTTATAGTGAGCCTAGCATGTTCCACACTTTGGATTAGTACATTTATTACTATTCCTTATTCATGAGAGTTAGTATAATGCATTTTTTACAGCTTAAGTTTTTGATTAGTTATTCTAAATTATGACTTGATCAATCTTAATTCACTATCTAGTTTGAATTATCCAAGTGATTTTGTAAGGGGGAATAGTTCTTGATCATCAATTACATGTTACATGGAAAATGGGTTTCACCTACATATAAGTGTACTTTAAAAAAATTAAATGAATAATTCATGAGTTGTTGTAGGGTTTATTAAATTTGAGTGTCCTACATAATTAAAGTACACACTCATATTCAACTCTTTCTCCTTTACTCTATCAATTTTATTTCTAGAATAGGGGGGAAGGGGGTCATGGGGAATGTGGATACATAAATTTGATCATGGGTACTTGAAAATGCTAAATATTAACACATTATAAACCACAAGAATTACATACAAATACATGACTCTTATTTTCCATTCCTCTAATCCATTTGTATTTATGAAGGTTCAACCCTTTATTTTCCACCACTAATGTATAGAAATTTCAATGTCAAATTTTCAAGCTATTTAAAATCACCTTCAAACTATTCCCAATAGAGTAAAATTATCTTTGATCTCCTTGAACATGTCTATGCTAGGTGGATAGAGGTATAATATGCCCCTATCTACTTAAAATGGTGACATCCCATGCCAAATAACATCTAGTTTATTAAATTCAAAACATCCTTTTGTGTTTCCTTGCATGTTTCACATGGTTGGCTAAAGGAAAATTTAAAAGTATTCACCTATAAATACATGTCATGTGTCACTTATTATCTCCTCTTACTATTCACATGGTACAAGCATATACACTTTTTCACATTGAGAAAATATGTCCTATTGTTCCCAAATTCTAAATCATTCACAAGGAAAAACCATAATCCAAGTCAAAATTACTCTAAACAAAGTTAAGATCCATAATTTTCTAGTATTTAATCCATTTCATAGCTTCATAAATAGTTAAAAGAGAAAAAATGTAAATTAATTATATGTGGGAGAAATATGTGGGATTAATTTCCCTCTTTAGAATATTAGATACATAGACAAAAATCAATCATCAAGGGGGTGATTGAGTTTAGATTGACCCATTACATACTTCTATTTTTATTACAAGTTTTCAATATATCAAAGTTCCCTATGGGTTTCAAAGATGAGAAGATAAACGCGATTTTTTGTGCTACCAAAACCTAGTTTTGGTATATTAGATTACTTAGTATTTATAGGTGTAAAAGGTTCAACAATCCATTTTTATGCATAGTCAACTGGAACAAGTCCATGGTCGACAAACTTTGGTGCATTACACTAATACCATCCTATAATATATCTATCTAGAAACATCTACTTATTCCTCTGATCCATCATTTATAGATTCTTGCTTTCTCTATCTTTTCCTATTAGCAATCTATCATAGACAACCAAAAAAGGTCCACAATCAATAGACTTGAATACATTTCACCACTATCCATTTATAATGAACATATCTAGATTCTATTTCTATTACTAATTCAAATATTAATCCTTCACAATAATTCATTCTTATTATTTTCATAGTTAAATAACTAGAATAGTAGACAAAGATCAGTGTGAATACTATGTATATTTATTTTTCATGTTTTCCCAAATAGAGACATTCCATATTTAGTGTTTTTAAAAATTAGAATAGTTAAATATTGTATATATTTAGAATTCTTATGTTTCTACTTTTATTCCTATATAATCAACATCATACACTTAGTTTTTTCATCAAAAATATGGTAAAATATAAAGCTAAAAGCCTAGCACACTACCTTGTCATTAGTTATTTTTACTAATTAAAGATACCAAGTATTGAATGCATGCCCAAATATATGTTTTTTAAATAATAATAAAAACACAAAAGAATGTGAATATACCCTAATTGGATTCATCACTTTTAAAATACATTGATGAGAAAAACATGCATAAGGAGATCCAACATCTCATGCATTGAAATCAACCATTACAAGATACTCTATAGTCTAGGGAGAAAGGATTGATATTTTCATGGAGAAACTAATTATATATATTCAAATTTTGTCATGAATACTTAAATAGATCCCTTCAATTCATCCTATTTCACCACCTTAATATATTGTAAGTTATTATATGCACCCATCCATTATAAGCTACTATCTTACACCTACAAGTATTATTAATTTTAAAAAACCCCTATAAGTATTTGTATAGACATTTCAAATTCTTAAGATCAAATGTTACCTTTTCCAGGTTAGAATTAGAATACATGAGTTGAGATCGCTAGTCAATCCCAACCTTTATGGGTCAATATTTTCATTTACCGAACAATAATTACTTCTAAAAATTGAACCTGCCATAATAGGTTGGTTTTTATTTTTAGGATAGGTAGTGTGAGGTCTCACCCTTTTGGATTTATATAAATATAAATCTAAGCCACATATTATTCTAATTATAAAATTCACTATTATGGCACACTTATATTCTTACACATTGAGAAAATCTTACCTATTTTTTCAAAATTTGATTTTAGTCACTTGAAAAAACCCTTAACCAAGCCATATTTAGATGAATACATGTAGAAAAGGAGCACTATCACACTAAGCATTCTTGGTGGTATAACTATGTGAGGATTGATTCCATTTTTAGAGTGTTGGACCCCTTATTTTGATATGTAAATATTCACACCAACATGTCAAACACATCAGTGCGAGGCATCATTCTAGGTGATGATGACATGTTGGCATCCTAGTGCTAGCTAGAGGAATTAATGCACACCTTGTGCTAGTTGGTAGGTGACTAACCAATTCTAATATTTTTTGGGCATCTTCCAAGTTATATAATTATGGTGATTACAACATAAAGGGTGTAAGGTGATGGAGCAAGTGAGAATGATTGCAAAGGCTCCAACTTGGCACTCAACATGTGAACTCCACCTTGGTAGAGATGTTTTTAAAAATCTATAAAAAGAGCTTGAACAGGTTGTCTAAGGCTAAAAACTTAGTGCAATGAAGCTCTAAAGAATTTAAATTGGTTATGTATGCATTGTAATGATGATTATTAGTCTTAAGATTAGCTTGGATGCCATGAAGGCTCCATTTGTATATGCCCAATCTTGCCTATGAGCCTTTGGGCTATTAAGTAGTGTAAATTGGAACATGCTTCCTATTATGAACTCTATTTTAATTGAGATCTGATTAATGATAAATAAGATTTTAGTAAAACATGATGGTTTTATTCTATATAATTGTCATATTTCTAAATGAACTATGTATAATGGATGTATTATTGTAGTTTAAGTTTAAATATGTTAATTAATTACTATGCATGCTTTCAACTTAAGCTATTACTAGTGTCCCTATAAATATTGATGATGTCAGTGGTAAATTATATAATGACTAAGTATAAATCCCATGCTAATCATTGATATCCTTGCTATAAGCACTAGCTTAAATATGAATATTTCAATAGAAAGTAACCTTGTGACCCTTAAAGCACTGATATGATGCTAGGCATATCTTGATAAAGGCTTCCACCATTATGACTATAGAACTTCACCAAAATAGGATTGCATCTATAGACCACTAAGCATAGTCCATGAAAGGATAAACTAATGTATCTACTTGAAACCTTCTTGGAATTAACCAAGTCCTAAAATTGATGACTTGTGCCATGACATAACTAGTCCAACATAGGCCCTAGTTATTTCTTTGTTGTACTTTGGGTGAGTGCATAAGGCATGTTCCTTATGTGAATTGATGTCAGTACATTTGAGTGTAAAATGTTGAATGTAGAAAGGTAATCCCATGTTTTTGCCTGGTTGTAAGAAGTCAAGGCCCGACTAAGACACCTTGTGCATCTGACTTTTATACAACATTTTGGTTCCATTACTAGGACCCATGTTGAATTTTTTTATTGAAATGACGTGGAATAATAATGTGTTGAATTTCCCTTGAAAACATCAAGTTATAGTTGTAATAGGTGGAGGATAGCTTTGTGATGAATCATCCAACCTATAAAGGGAAAATGATAAGAAAATGGGTTTAGTACAACCTATATGATGATCTGTACGAGGTCTTTTTCTATGAGTTACCTAAGCATGTGTATCGATGGTTGGATACATATTCAACCCATTATAGAAGAAGCTATAAACAACACTATGTGTGGATAAATGAGTGGCTAGAGAGGCTTGAGACCCTAGATGCCACTTGGAATAGAGTAGTAGATAGATGGTGGCAAGGAGTGCTGAATAATTACATGGTTGAGTTTGAAGTTTCAACATACTCATGCCCTAAGGAAGTAAATTATATATTTTTGTGCAAAACTAGAGGTATGTTAATGGAAGAATTAAATGTATATCTCAAAAAGCTAATGGTGGAATACAGGTTTAAAACTTTAGGGATGGAAGGCTAAATTACTTTCATGTATGAGTAGTGAAAAGGAGCAAAGGGTATGTGTAGGTGAAGTGTAATGGAAGGGGATAGGTATATTGACACTTGAGAGCTTAGAAGACATACCTATAATAAGATATGGCATAGGTTGATGGAAGATCTAAAACCTAGAAGTGCTGAGAGAAACCATAGTGAGAAGGAAGGACATGGGGAAGGATCTATTGAAATGTAGTAATGTGAGGATGAGAGAAACAATGGAGAAATGAATTGAGCTCATTATTTGATAGGTGTGGAATCCACTAAGTTCCTAAGATATTTGGTGACTAAAGAGATGCTTGACATGCCTACCCCATTTGAATCTATGGTTTATACTCACGTGCTATATCCCCCACTTAAAGAAAGCACATAAGTGATAATTAACCCTATTATCGACATATATTTTATATATTTTGTAGACTTAGAGTGTAATTTTGTAATTGAATAGATTATTCCATATAAGGAGGTGAGTGAAACTACCTCTAGACTAGTAGGTGCTAACTCACCATAATATAACTTGAGTGAAAGCATACTAGCTCAATCAATGTCAGCACACAAAGTGGGCAATAGCCTATAAGAAGTGGTCCATCACCATAAGTAAGTAGTACAACACCATCATCATCTATAGTTCCATGAGTAATGATGTGACCAATGCCTAACCCAATAGCTAGAGGTATTGGAGGGCCACCACCAAGATAGATACTAGGGAGATAAGTGCCT
Source organism: Torreya grandis (assembly GCA_037957365.1). Lineage (NCBI taxonomy): Eukaryota > Viridiplantae > Streptophyta > Pinopsida > Cupressales > Taxaceae > Torreya > Torreya grandis. The sequence goes on along the minus strand of JARHVA010000549.1, from coordinate 592,296 downwards.
CAGTTCCCAACTACCCCCTACAACAAGTCTATTACAAAATGTCCATACACTTTCTATAGTATTGTAACATGGAAAATGTCATAGAGTATATGCTAAAGTGTGAATTATAGTGGCATGCTCTGGGCATAACTCAATCAGAGCACAAAATAACCCACTTCAAGACCACTCTACTTAATCATGCCCATACTTGGTATAGTAAATTTGACCCTAACCAGGCCATGGTTGATTATGATATCATAAAGGAGGCATTCCTAAAGGAATTTGACAATCCAAAATTTGAACAACAAAGCATCACTATGCTCAAAGAGATTACCCAAGGACTCTCAAAAAGTATGCACCTGTATGATGTAAGGTTCAACACTCTCTTTTCCATGTTCCCTTATGATATTCACCCTTCCTAACATGTGTAGTAGTTCATTAGAGGGGTTTAGTGCCATTATAAAGAGCACTCTCTATGAAGACTTTTGTAGACCCTCATGAAGTGCTTGAATCTACACTTAGATTTGAGGTAGTCGAAAGCATAGATACTAGGATCAACCCAATTATGGAGGTATAAATTGCATTTATGGCCTCCTTAGTCCAAAATCTTATTGATATCTCATGACAAGATGCTCAAATTGGATGATGGTGTACTGACTGTGAGGCAGAGGGCCATAATAGGAATAACTACCCATGAAATAATATGCATACATTACTTATAAGCTATGAAATCTATCAAGAAGAGCATGATGTTCATAACTAACATTTATTTCAATGCACCAACCAAGTCAACACAATCATCTATTATTGGTTATGTGATGCCTACACCCATACCACTATTGATTATTAAATGATTGATGAGATGCAAAAAAAATGGAAAGAGGTGCATAATAGGCCACCATAGCAATCAGAAGGTAGGCTAACCAAGGAAATAAAGGCTATGGTTAATATAATATATGATTTGGGATGCAATAAGGTTCCAGATGGTGAGGTGGAGGATGAGGTGGTATAAGGTTCCCAACATGATCACATTATACGTGTGGCTCCATAGAGCATTATTAGTGCCTGCCCTATACATCCCATGTGTGGGTATTGTCAAGGATATCGTAAGGTCAAGGAATGCCTTGACCTATACAAAAAGTTAACCCAAGACAAGTTTAGTATATAAAAAGGTGTAAGAATGATTAGATGTGAGCTAAATAAATATAAATAGACCTTGAAGGTGTAACCAACCCACATAGATATGGTTAAAGTGTAGGCAACTACTCGTAGTGGATTCACAACTCAGCCCCCAATTGTGCCAATACCTAAGTTACACATAAAATATGGGGATAAGGGTTTCACTAAGTACATAACATGGATTTAACCTAAAGTTATGCCTTACCCATACCCAACACACCAAAAAGATGTATTATAGTAGGCCATGAGTGTAATCCATAACCTACAAGGGGGGTTCCAACTGGCATGAGACTTAGAAGTGTAGGTTGTTACTTCCCAAAAGCATCAGGGCAGCCAAGAAGTAGAGATATAAGAATTAATAGAGATCCTACACCTCCTAAAAATAGAGGGAATGTTGCCCCTATTGAAGAATTTACTCTTGGAGCATGTAGATAAAAAATAAGTCGAGGTTGTTGTGACATGCATAGAGAGGGCATGAGAAGTTAAACATACACAAAATGTAGAGTACAACAAGGAACTCCTTATGGATTCCATTATTGATGTATGTTCTATTTGTGATGTCCTTATAGACATAGGCACTAAGGTCAACATACTAACCAATAAATCCTAGGAGAAAATGGGTAAGCTAGCCTTGAGGCATTCCCCTCATGTAATTTTCATGGCCAACAAAACCCAAGCATAGCCTATTAAAATTCTAAAGAGAATAGTTGTAGATATCATGGGTGCTTTATTTTGTACTAACTTTGAAGTGATCAAGTTGGTAGAAAAAGACAACGACCTGACACTTCTAGGAATGCCATGGTGCTATGAAAATAATGCAAATATGCACTTTAAGAAGTGTTACATGAATTTTGAGAATGGAAAGGAGAGGGTAGTTATACCCCTCTCTTAGGACCAAGGACCCCCTATGTTGAGAGTGTGGACCTCGAGGATGAGATCAACCACATATATAACATCATGGTGTAAGGCACTGAGATGCTAAACCTCAATGATCAAGGAGTGATTTCTTAGGAGGATGGGCAATCATCGTTATACACCACTAACTTACTTGTAACTAATCAATCAAGGAAACATATGAAACCATTGGTTGAAGGTACCACTTGGTATGCATAAAGGCACTAAAACTAAGAAAGATAAGATGGATCTAGATTAATTTCACTTCTAAAAGGTGGGTCCCTTACACCAAGAATAAGGGAAAGAAAGTTTTTTTCCTTAGTAAGGACAAAATTGATGCACTCCCAAGATATGAAGGGATAAATCCTATGGAATATTATGTCTATGACCTCAAATCATACATCCTAAAAGAGGTAGATATAATGGGCATACTAGTGTATATATTCAAGAGCATTATCGCTTATTGGTGGGTAATGCAAAGTCCTATCTTACCAACTTGGAAAGATGTGAAGCTAGATATTTACACTAAGAGTAATGAGAACCTGGACATTTCATCTTACACTGGTAACTCTGATCCTATAACACGTACATCTTTACAAAAAAACTTAAACTATCTGCAGTGAAAATGCCCCAAGGTACTTATAGTTACATGCCTTATATATGACTTTAAAGACTTGGGCATGGGCATGGTACATTATAAATGAGGTACACTATGAGACAACCAACTAAGATACACTTAGGGATCAATTTGAACACATCTTCTCATTTTCTTTGTAAAACCTTAAATTGATTAAGACAGTACAGGTGGTTTGAAAGTCAATTTTAGAGGACACTAAAATATTGGAGGAGTGCCTAAAAGACATGTTTGTTAAAAAAAGGTTAATACTCTCTACTTTATTTGAATAAAAAACCCTCAATAGTGACTTTAGTGATGAGGATAATAAAACATTGAAGGTGCACAACTAGAAACTTTTTATAGGAAAGAGGAAGTTAGTGTACCAATTTGAGGATAGAACCCTAGAATAAGAAGACCCTACACATCTTTGCATAAAAACAATTGAGTGTAGTTGACAATTTGAGGATTTACATTAGGAAAAGAATTAACCTTATCATTCATGGATAAAAATGATAAAGGTAGATATCAGCTTAGAAGAAGAACCAGAAATTATTACTCTGGGGCCTATTGGTATGACATAGAGATAGCATGTATTATGGACCTCTTGAAGGAATTCTAAGACTTGTTCCCTTAGAACTATAGAGACATGAAAAGCATGCACCCATCCCTTGGAAAGATGAACATCAAGCTAGTCGATGGCACAAGACCTATCAAGAAGTGACCTTACAGGATGAACCCTAATCTTCATGCTAAGGTCAAAACAAATATTGATGGTATTCTAGTTATAGGAGTCATCTAACCTATGAAAGAATCTGAATGGGTTAGCCCCATGGTCATCAGCATTAGGAATTAAATTTTTTTAAATTAGATTAATATAACCATAAATCAAATCTAACTTATGCAATAACATGCATCATGGAAACATTCCTCAAATCATAGATATTATGAAAGTAGAAATGAGAGAAAAAGATAAAAACACACATAACACATATCTACCATGGTTCACCTAATGTGGGCTACATCCACCAAGAAAGTTCTCAAATAAAATAATAATGTAAAAAAAATATTACAATGAACTCTCATAGAGATATAATAATCTCCTATAGAAAATGTTGCACAAAAGGTTGCGCATTCACCTGCACCTACACAATGTTGTATCTCACAAGTTGTTATACCATACCCTATAATAAACACCTTCACTTTTATAAAACACCCACACTTTAACTTTGATACTCAATACCACATCCCACAAATAAACCATCAACCTATAAAGGCCACACCACACCCTATATATATAGCAAATGAGGGAAAATCCACAAAAGGAGGAGAAATTGTGCCATGCTTATCCAAGATAAGCATCATCCAAAAAGTACAACTTAGTTCCACCTCATCAAGCTCATCTAAAATCTTACCTGAGAAGGAACATGCCAAGATTGACTCTTCACCTTTTAAGGCACATTTTCCAACAATCATGTGATCACAAATAACTCCTTATAATAAGGAAGGAAATACATTTACCAATGAATAACCAACTCCCTTAGATTAATGAAGTGAACATGGAAAATAGGCATCTAACAACCAACTCCATAAAACATGGAAATAAATAAATTAGATAAAACAAGGAATATTCCACTCACATGTGGAGCAAGGTTCCACAAAAGGTGGAGTGGGGAAAAATGTGCTTCCCACATTTGTGGAGCTCTCTAGGCCCCCAAAATGTATTCATATGGTCGTGTGATAGCCCCAAAGGGATCCACACTCAAAAATAAACATCAAGAAGGATGGGCACATCTAGATTTGTATCGAATATAAATTGTTAATATCTACCTACATAACCAACCCATTTCTGACTCCATTCACTCCCAAAGTCTTGGATGGCATTGTAGGTTAAAAAATACACACTTTCACTAATGGGTTCTTAGGATACCATAAAGTCCAGATCAAGGAAGACAAGATAAAAACTACCTTTATGATATAATGGGGTTATTTCACATGCAATGTGATGCCTTTTATGCTTAAGAATTTGCCAACCATATTCTCTTGAGTGATGATCACCACTTTTAAGGACTTAATTCACAAGTTCCTCTAAGTTTACTTATATAATTAGACTATTTATGGATTAGTGAAAGACCACTGTGGCAACTTGCACTTGATGTTTGAGAGGTGCCAATAGTTTCAAATTTATTTGAACCTCAATAAATGTGTTTTCACAATGCCATTTGGCACTTTGCTCTGGCACATCATCTATAAAGATGGTTTGCTCATTGATCCTATGAAGATTTCCATCATCCTTTAGCTCTAGACCTCATCAATACAAATGGACATTCATGAATTTCTTGGCCATTATGGATACTATAGGAAGTTCATAAGGAACTATGCAAAGATTACAACACCACTCAAAGAACTCTTGTGAAAGGATGGACCATTCTATTGGGGCATAGTGCAGGAAGATGCATTTGAGACCCTGAAGCTCAAATTGGCAAGCACATCAATAATATAATTTATTTATTGGGTGATTCCCTTTCATGTCCATGTTGATGTATTTGGTACTTTGATTAGTGCCATTCTAGTACAACTAGGTGAAGATAAAATAGACCATCCCGTTTCTTTTACAAGTAGAAAGCTGACCAAGGCAAAGCATAACTCCACCATAACTGAGTGCAAGTCACTTACCATGGTCTATGCCATATAAAAGGTCCAATATTACCTATTTTTAACCCCTTCATCTTCTTCACTAATCATGAGGCACCTAAGTACGTAGTGAACAAGCTCATTCTCCATGGGTACATTTATCGATGGATAATTTTATTTCAAGAATTCTAGTTCTATGTGGTTGTAAAACCCGGAAAACAAAAATTGGGCCAAAACCACCTATCTTTCATCAAATATGGTGATGTAGTAGTGCCTATAGAATATGATATGCTAGATGTGCAACTTTATAAGGTCTAACAATTCTTTAAAGACCTAGTAAAGATCATCATAAATTTGACATCTAGATTTGTTCCCCAGACTATGATGACTAATAAGAAGAAGCAAATCATAATTATCACTACCCCTTCTCAACTCATTGGAGGGGAACTATACAAGTTGATTTTCTCAATGAGTTCCTATGATAATGTGTCCTAGAGTAGGAATGGGACTCAGTCTTACAAGAGGCACTTGAGGGGATTGATGGAGGCCATTGCATTTGGGTTGATATAGTACATAAGGTCCTATAATTAGGATGGTGGTGGCCAAATTTTCTCCAAGATGATAAATATTATGACAAAGTATGTGACATGTGCTAGTGTACAAGAAAACCCAACCACTAAGATGAGATGCCTCTTATCCCCATCCTTGCCTAGGTATGATTTAAAAAATTGGCCATTAACTTTATTAAGCCTATTACTCCAACTACAAGGTGTATAGGTGCACGATACATTCTAATGGCTATATATTACTTCACCAAGTGGGTAGAGGTAATTCCAACCAAATATCACATAGCCACCATAGTAGAAAGGTTTATCTAGGAGAACGTCATCATTCAATATGGATGCCTACTTACCTTGACCAATGATCATGGCACACTTTATTAATTCAACCATTTAGATCCTACTAATTGGATATATGATGGTACACCATAAGATGACACCTTATCATCTCCAAGTGAATGGAACCACTAAGGCATTCAATAAGATATTGGGAACATGTGTCACAGAGATATGCAATGTTGGTCACAAAGATTGGGATGACAATTTGTTAGTAGTATTATGGAACTATCACACTACCTACAAGTGCTTGAATATAGATATATCATTCCAACTAATTTTTCTGTATATTCCATTCTACCTATGGAAATTTTAGTGCCCTCATTATGCATCACACATATTGGTCAATTAGATGACCAATAATTCTTGAGAACACACCTAAAAGAATTGGATTCTTTAAATGAGACACTTGCCTAAGAATATGAAACCAACAAATATAAAAAGCATGATAAAAACAATGACATGACAACCATTTCAAGTGCAAGGTCTTGATCAAAGTTGTACTAGTCTTGCTATATAATTCCAAGTATTTTAAGCACCCAAGCAAGCTATAAATTAGGTGGATGAGACCTTATGTAATCCATAGCATATTCAAGACTAGCTCATGTAAATTGCACACATTGATAGGTGAAATTCTCCCTAGGCATTTAAATAGTAATAGATTGAATCCCTATTGTCAATAAGATGGCTCTTGTGCCATTGGACACTAACTTCCTAGTCAAAAGTTAGTTGTGTTGTGCTAACTAGAATAAAATTTAGAAAATCCAAATATTTGCTTATGTTTTTTTATTTGTGTTAAGTGCATAATCATGGAAATTTTAGGCCCATAGGATAACTCTTTTATATCTTACATACATAAATCTAGTCAGGTGAGTCAAGCACAGATGCTCCCTAAGCACCTTAGGTAAGACACCTAAGTTTCTAGGTGCATGAAGTTTTTCACATGAGTACAAGTTAAAAAATGGAGGTACACAAAATTATCATGCATAATAAATAAATAAGATAAAATAAAGCAATGGAAGATCAGTACAATATTTTTTATCATGTAGAGGAAGGATAAAGTAAGAATAGATGAAAGCATAGGTAAATTGACCAAGATAGAGAGGTATGATTGAAATGAATCATAACACTAAGGAGGGATGGAACTAAGGAGGTTGAATCATGTGCATGTCAAGAACTATGGCTAGGATGTCATAAGAAGGGTGAAGGTCACACCAATGTGAATAAATCACAAGAGGAAGATTGTCTAGATAGCTAACACCCACCCAATGGTCGATGGGAAGTGACTATTTGAATCACTGATCACTTTCACAAATAAGTTATTAAGATAATTTAATGACTGTGATGGTGGAGGCATAAAAATCCACAATAAATGCAAATGTGGTCATAGATTTTCATAGATTTTACAAGTTTAGTAGATTTCAAGATATCCACACATTGTTATGCCATTAATCACCAACCATTAATGAGGTAGTTAAAACTAAGGTATAAAGAGGTCAACGATAGACTATAATAGGTTAAAAACCTTAAGACAATTTAAACCTAAACATAGATCCAAACACAAAGCTAAAGCAGAGCTAAACCAAAAAAATGCTACCATAGTGAAAACCAAGCATCCACATCCACGTAGTGAGAATGATTGAACTATAACAAATATTGTTTTTCACTTTGAATCAAAAAGGAGGTGAGTGGATTGGAATTATGAGAGAACCAGACATTATATATTTTATAAAATGTTGAGACTACCATTAATGGTGTCAAAATTTCAAGAGTTTAAGTCATAGTCATAGACCCTATGACTATGAAAAAGTGCCAAGCAAAATTAAGGGCTTCAAGAAGATCAACCAATCATGATTTAATAGCAATTAGTTTATAATGGGTAAGAAGAGGTTAAGTTCAGGTTTGTCATAGGAACAAAAGGATGCCAAGAAGGTACAAACTATAAAAGAAGCAACCATTGTGAAAAAGAGGCATAGCTGGTAGAAGGTGTTAACATCATAGTGGTTGATCCTAACGCAAGTGAAAATTTTACATACAAATAAATTTAATTCCCCTTGAGGTCATAATGCGGGAGAAATGGGTATTCATCACACACATGTGTAAATTGAAAGAATACAACAATCAAACACTGAGAAACATGTAGGAGGTCAACTAGGACTAGATGGTTGACATAGGAATGAATACCAAGGTAGGAATGATACTCTTTGATGTCTCTATCTGAGACAAACTAGTGACTACTAGTGTGACCTAGTTGTATGAGCTGCCAAGTTTTGGCAAGTTAGAGGAATTGGTGTAATTTATCTTCTCATGCATCTATGGTGTTAAGGTCTATTTCCTTGGGAGGCATATTTAGATATCAACATGAATTATCATCCAAATCATAGGGATCCTATGTACAAGGATAAATATCTACCAAATTATAGAGGATAATGTAGAAGAAGAAAGGGTCACAAAACTCCTAGGCTACTATAAGTTAGGGTTCACATTCCCACTCAAAGCCATTCAAGACCTTGGCATGAGGGTAGTGGTGTACCTCATTATTTATAAGATATGCCCTGACAGATGATGGCCTGACATTAGTAAGACTTGTGCATTTCCCACCACATGATGTAAAGGGAAAAGTTCAATATCTCAAAGTTTATTATGGAGGAGATTGTTAAAAATGTATTAGAGTGCCACAAGGCATGTGAGACCTTTAGGAGGGAGTTTATGTTGATATTAATTATGATGGAGGAGATTAGTGTGCTTGAGGGTGATTATAACAACCTTTGGGTGTTCCCACCACATAATGATTCCATAACATTGAAGTATCAAGACTTCATCTATCCACTTAGCTTTTCCTAAAAGTACAAGATGAGAGTACAAGGGTAGTATGACTAGTACATTAATGCATTTGGGATAGAAAGGTGCATCTTGTAGTAGTTCCCCCATTACATGGTAATAATGATGAAATTTATGATCATACAATATTTCTATGTAGTTTACTTGATGCTCATAGATGAAAAACTATTCAATTGGCTAAAGTTACCTTACACATTTTTTGCTAAATTTGTCATAGTGGCGCTAAAGAGGATTACCAATACACAATAGCTAGATATCCTAATGAAGTCCATGGACCAAGAAAGGAGTATGTTGAGATGTAGTATGTTCACCTAAGAAAAAAGGCCACTAACGATGAGGAGGATGACTCTGACTAAATAAACCTCCATCCCCTCTAAAGGAAATTATAACCTGACACATCTTTAATTTGTACTTTGATATGAAGTTATGCAAGAAGTGAGCCATAGTGTAAAATGATGATGATCACCCCTTATTAATTAGAAATGAAGGGAATCTAATGCCAAACATGCAGGAGAAGACCCCCTAAAATAAATGAGGAAAGACCCTTAAGGATATTGAGGAGCACATTAGGTTGAAGAATTATTTTGATGAACAAGATACACATCCATCTCCCAAGAAACACATAAACTTCATGCTAGAGGATACTTCCTCTAAAAATAATTAAAAAAATAAGTATAAGGGATCATTTGTGGTCCCAAAAATAACTCAAGCGAAAATGGAAAAGGAGGAAACCCTCATGCATGAATAGGAAGAATAAACTGAGGAAGTGTTTATTAGAATGGCAATTGAGGTTGCACACAAAAATATCATCAATGATGGTAGGGAAAGAAAATGGAATAAACTATGTAAAGAAGGTGAAGATGAAGCACATGCCACCAAATTTTAACTATAGAAGATATGTGAGTGGATAGAGATGACCAAACCATATTTTATAGTTGTCATGGATACTTTGAACCTCTCTAAGGTTGATAAAATATGTTTTCTAGTAGATCAGATGTTCCCAATGATGAAACTAGAGCTGGCACAACAAGAAGAAGATCCCTACACCATGATATAAAAGGAGCTTGTTACTAAGATTGAAGAGGTGGAAGACCTATTTATAGAGCTATAAGAGGGTGTAGATGTAGAAAATGCCATCTAATTGAGCTTCTCTAACTAAGTGTCAGTCATAGATGCATACCTCAAATAGGCAAAAGAAGAGAAGGAGAAGCTGATGGTGAAGGTGTACTTTGCAAGTAGGTCAGAGTACAAATAGATCATGGGGAATTTAAATTTACTAATCACCCAAATAAAGGACCAAGAATAGAACTTGAAATCACTCTTACACACTTTACAAACTAAGGCCTATGAGCAAGGAACAATCTTGGATGTGGATGTGATAAAAGCTAAGGCAAATATAGAAGACTTTAGGAAGGAGCTGGACAAAACTGATGTGTTTGTGATTAGTGCATCCTTCACTGAGATAGTCATCACTACTAAACAAATCAATAATTCCATAAATGGAATTGAAGACTTTAGTGCTGAGCTTAAGGAGAGCACGCTTGAGTTCTACACCCCAAAGACTTTGATGGCCTAGTCTGAGGATGGATTAGAAATTTTATATGGGTTAATATTAGGCCCCTTATTTTGGTATGTAAAGATTCATGCCATCAAATAAAACACATCAATGTGAGGCATCATTATAGGTGATGATGAAATTTTGGAATCTTGGTGCTAGTTAGAAGAATCAATGCACACCTTGCACCAGCTAGCAAGTGGGTAACCAATTCTAGGGTTTTTGGGGCATAATCCAAGTTGGATGATACATGGTTACTATAGTTCAAAGGACACAAGGTGATAGAGATGGAAATAATTTTTACAAATTCTCTAGCTCAACATCCAATGTGTTCACTCAACCTTAGTAGATATGTTCTTAAAATTTTATAAAAAAAATCTCAAACCAGGTGATCTAGGATTGTGAACTTAGTGAAACAAAGCTCTAGAGAATTGAAATTGGTTCTATATGAATTATAATGACTATCATTAGGCTTAGGAGTATCAAAAATGCCATGAAGTCTCTATTTATGTATGCCCAAGCTTGTCTATGATCTTTTGGGCCATTAAGTAGTGTAAGCTTCAACATGCTCCCTGTTAGGAACTCTGTTTAATTCAAGCTTTGATTAATGATAAAGAATGTTGTAGTAAAACATGATGGTTCTAGTCTATGAGACTATCATATTGCTAAATGAAATATGTATAATGGATTTATTATTCTATTTTAAGTTTAAATATGTTAAGTAATAGTTATGCATGCTTCTGATTTAAGTTGTTAATGGCATCCCTATAAATATTGATGATGACAATGGTAAATTGTATAATTACAAATTATAGATCCCATACCAAGCATTGATATCCTTGTTATAAGAACTAGCCTAAGTATGAATATTTTAAGAGAAAGCAATGTTATGACCCTTCAAGTGTTGATATGATGATAAACTTAGCTTGATAAAGGCTTACACCCTTATGACTATAGAACTTCCCAAAAATAGGCTTGTGTTTATAGACCACTAAACATAGTCCATGAAAGGTTGCGCCAATGGAACTACTGGAAACCTTCTTTGAATTAACTAAGTCCTATAATTTATGACTTATGCCATGGCACAACTAGACTAATACGGGCCCCAATTATTTCTTTATTTCACTTTTGGTAAGCATATAAGGCATGTGATTTATGTGAATTGATGTTGGTATAGTTGAGTGTAAAATGTTGAGTGCAAAAAGATAACCCCATGCTTACGCTTGGTTGTAAGAAGTCAAGACCTAATTGAGACACCTTATGTGCATAAATTTTATACAACATGGATTTCTATGCATAAGTAAGAAATATTCAATCATCACAAGGATGATGTGGGTTAGCTCATCCCATTACACTCTACCATCTAATTTTGTAGGTTTTCATCTATCACAATCCCTAGTGGCATTCAACCTTGAAGAGGTCATTTGCAAGTCATGATTGACCCATAACAATCAAGAATGATAATTGATCCCAACATTTTACTATCAATTCTAACAAAAAAACATTAAAAGTTGTTGTTTTAGTTTCACATGCATAATTAGGTCTAAGTTGATCATTTCCAACAATATTTCAATCACCCATAATTATCCTAACATGTAGTAATCAACTAAGTCCTCTCATCCTCTTTGTGCTTTTAATTTTTAGCTTCTTCCATTCATTTGAGCTTTTTATACTTCAATATTTTACTTTGATTCTACTATTTATAATCCATTTACAACATTATTTACCCTTCAATTAATTTTATTTTAATTATAGTTAATAACACTAGTTAATTATAAATTTTGCTAAAACATATTAGTAACCATGTACATTTTATTCAAGCATTGATTGTATTTTTTGTCTTAGGTTTTAGATAAATTTATAAATATCTAACACTAAAATAGATTTATTTTGACCTTAGATTAAAAAATATAACAATAAAATAACTTTGTTTCAACCTTAGATTTACTATCTAACACTACAAACACTTTATTTTGACCTTAGATTTGATATCTGACATTTAAAAAACTATTCTATCATATAATTTCACCTTTTTGGGAGAGTGTTTTAGTCTCTCTCACTCCCAAATACAATATTGGAGTAACCTTAGGCTGTGGGTATCCTGTAGTGAGGTTGAACCTTTGCAGAAGGTTGACTCTTCTTGGTAGATCACCTAAACTAATACTTCTATTGGGAAAAGGGATAGAGAGAGGGAATAGGATGACTAACAAAAATAAAAGGGTGATAAACCAAATTTTTTAACACTCACATAAGTATGAAATAAACCCTAATTCAACATAAGATAATTCTTTCTCACACAACCTCAAAAATTAGCTAATTTGCATAAGTGTTTCATAAACTAGGCTCACCAAAAAATAAATGAATTAAAGAGGAATTTTTAAATTCACACCAACCATCCATTAATGGTAGAAATATCTCAATTTCAAACCTAAAACTAACTTGAAAACACATAAACATAGGTAAGAAAGAAGGACAATGGACATGGAAGCACACTTATTCACAAGGCCATCATGCACAAGATTACTAAACACAAATGAGAGGCAAGGGATACGTGAAAAATGATCTTTATTACTTCAAAAGTTATTTCTTAAAAAAATTTATAAGTTTTCTCCTTTTCAAATGAGAATATATTTCAAAAATGGGGGAGATATGAGAGATATAGGAGAAAAGGGGAAGAGAGAGAAAAGAGGCAAGTAAATAGAATTCAATAAATAAGACTTAACCACCCTCCATCAATTTTCACACACATTTTAGTTAATTAGGACTAATCTTTCCTTAAAAAATTTAACCTTAATTATATCCAAGAGCCTTCAAGCCCTCTCATTGGCTTAGAAAAACACTAGAAGATAGAAACTTGTTGAGGATGATGATTTCATGATCCACTAAGAAGGAAAAGTTTCCAAGAATTTTAAAATGAATCGAATGCTCCACTTTCACTCTCCAACCTCCAAATATATCCCTTGGACTTATACAACCCCCTCCACTTTCCTTCTAGAAGATGTTTGGGTAAAAGTCAATTGACGTAGCATTTTGTGCATAACTGACCATGGAGGTTAAGTTTCATGTTTGATTTTTTAGGCCAGTTTATATTTTAAGCTTGACTTTGCTTCTCCAACTTGAAACAAACTCCATGATACCTAAAACTTTCATAGACCCCATTGATGGAGGTCACAATCTTGAGCCACCCTTAACTAGCTACCCTAAAAACTACTCCCAAGGCCATTTGGCACCCTGAAGACCACTTTGGACCTATATAAGAATTCCAAAGATCCATGGAATGCATATGAGGAAAAAAATTAATATTTGGAAAAACTTCAATGCTTGAAACAATGGTGGAAATCACCATTAAACTTGTAACAATGCACAAAATATTTTAAAAATGGGTTTTTTGACCCTTTAGCTTAGTAAGACACCATATAAACTCTCGTGAATAGATCAAAGTGCAATATAATTATGTTTTAGGTCCCATTGGACCTCTTCCATGGATTTAAACCATTTCACTTTTTGAATACCTACAAAAGTAATCATTTTTGATCTATTTTGGGACTCTTAGGCACCCAAACATGCCAAATTATTTTGAAAAATAGGTTTTTTAGGAGCTAGAGGGAGTCTTATACATATTCCAAGTGGTTTATAAGAAATTCTAGGCCATTTTATGAACCTATGAGTCCAAAAACCCAAAATTAGTCAAAAACCTCCTTTGTAAGCCTAAACAAGCTCACCTTCAAGATGACTGTTCATTAAATGAATACACCAATTCCACCACTTCTGTCCATTTATTTATATTAAATAAACCCCTCTAACATCTCGAAAAATATTGGGCTCACATACGAAAGGTATGAAAATATAAACATGTAAACATGATTACCTTTAGGATTTGCAAGTATTTTAGACATGCTTACACTCTTAACGATTATTTATAAAACTCATGCCCTTAAAAAAACTTAATACACAATTAATTTCAATTACATATGGGTACACAAAACATACTAGAATTACTTGTCCCAACTCTTCATGGTATGAAATAAATGAGCATCTAAAGATGGGATAAAATTGGGTGGCCTAGGCCTGAAAACTCAATTTTATCCAAATTAAAAATTTAACCTTTCCAATAATCTTATTTTCTTGAAAACATCTTTATAACACCTAAAACACCTCATAACACCTTTCTAACATCAAAACTCAGCTTTTCTTTTATGTGCCTTTGAGCCTGCCTGTGGGGCTTGCATGAAGTTTAGAGTTTGAACACTCTTGAAAAGTTTTTTAAAGTCTTAAAACCATCTTCCTATACTTTTAAAATAATTCTCCAAGCTTGGAAACCTCAAACACACCTTAAAACTCCAAAAAATATGCTTGCATGAATAGTGACCATTATGAGACATAGTGGGCAGTGTGACAAAATAACAAGCACTTCCACTTATCATATTAGCCTCCCAAGATTGTGTATGGATATAATAGGTAATTATTACTAATAATACCAAGTTTAGAATATTTTTTATGTTTACATTGTCCTGCAGACCCTTTTTACCAAAAGTTATCTTGAGTTGCCTGCATGCTTCCTTCATGCCAAAACTTGTCTTTCTTTAAAATTTTAATTGTAAACCCTGAATGTGATCACTTATATAGGAACAAATAGGTTTATAACATCATATTATACCTTTTTAATACATTTAAAAGGCCTAAAATTCTCCTTATCACCTAGAATTGACAAAACTTCATTTGATCTCCAATGGTTGCCTTCTTGCCTGCAAGGGGACTGTGTTAAAAAAATGGGTTCTTAAACTATATATAAGAAATTTATTATGGAATTTTATTATTTATTAGGTAATTTATACCATTTTTACCAAATTTCATGCTTTGACTCAACCTGTAGATGCCCCAAACTAGCCAATTCCTCCAAGGTATGCTCCAATGTTGACCATAATTCGACATAGGGTTGACTATACCAAAATATTGAATATTTATAATTATCTAAAATTATTAATTTTTTTTTTAATGTATATATTATTTAATAATTATCCTCTTCACCAAATTTTATGATTGGATCCTGCATATTTTGGCCTGTAGGCCCATTTTGGCAAAAGCTAGTGACACGTGTCTATCTGGTCAAATTTCATAACTAAGTATTCCTCATTTTTTCATTTATTTTTGTTATAATAAGGTGAATTTATTTTTTTTATGTAGGAATTTGATTATGAGGAAATTTTTTTGGAGAACTTATTCATGTAATTTAAATCACCTTACTCATTATTTTAATCATATTTATTTAACATGAAGTTCAACTATTGACCATTGTATTATCAACCATCAAGAGATTGTAGATAGGTTTGAGTTTCCCACAACTGTATTTCCTTATTTCAAAGGTGTATAACTGAATTTTTTTGTCTTTGAAGATATATACTCTCCATCCCAATGATCCTATATCATAATTTTTATATTTATTACCTTACCTTGAAAATTTAACGTCCTTAGAGACCATTTTACTCTCATTCAACCTTCTAATCTAAGTCTGAGCCTAAAAGAAGTTATGGGCTTCTCATTGTATGAAATATAGTCTTTATTTAGGCTTCACTGAGTTTGAAGACTATTTATAAGAGGTGTGAAGGTCCTTTAATTTTTCATGATCTTCATGATTAAACCATTTCATTATTCAACTCTAAATTTATGACCATTTAACTCATCATTATCCCTTTGTTTGGAAACAAGCCTATGTCAAGAAAACCTATAGGTGAGTATTTGAGCCTTGATGTTTGTTTTATAATTGATTTAAATACACTTATCATGATGTCTAGGATATATTTCTTTGGGTATCTAAGACACATAGTCATATACATGACACTTCTTTCATAAATCATTCCCCCTTCACCCCTTATTTATTTAAAGGTAGACCTTAAGCCCTAGGATGGTTATAGGTACAGGTTTTTTCAAAAATATTTCCTATATTACCTACTTAGGGTTTTGAAACCATGAAAAATACCTTGATAAATAAGCATCATCATTGGTTCCTTGGAATGAAACTCCTAGCATGCTTAATGCTTGAAACCCGTATGGATGGTTACATGTCCTCTTTATGAGATAAACTTGACTGTATGTGACTATTATTGAAAATTTATATATATTATTTGAAATATTATTATACTTTAATAGTTAAATATAAAACAAATTTTCCTTTAATATGGATTTGAACTAGAACAACACTTTAATGCACTTTGCTTACGTACCAATTATCATGAAACTTATGATTGTTGTTCCCATAGATGTAAGTGTGTGTTGAGGTTTGATATGGATGTAGCTTTAGGTGATTTATAACTAATTTCAAAGTATACTTGATCACATATAACCCTTTTCCTCTTGAAACATCTCCTTAGGCATTAACCATTTCAAACTAATCACTATGTTTTCAAACTAGTACAAATAGAAAAGAAGCCTACATTCCTTTAATGATTGTAAGTTTAATTTTGAGAATTGGTTATAGATTCATTTACCACCTCTTAATTACTTCTTTAACTTCAATTTTTTCCCTCTTTTTCAATTCATGAAAATGTAACCCCAATATTATGATGCATAGGATGCTTGATCTAGCCTCTTTAAGCCTTGAAAAGACATAAATTTTGTCAAAATATTATAGGTCACTACCATAAAGTAGTCCTATGGTTTTATTTTGTGTTTTGTGAGAAAAATAACTTGTTATTCCATATCTATCATCCATTAAATCACAATCATCATGACTATCCTCATGAGACAACATCTTAAGTATGAATCTCTATAAGAACTCTGCCTCCTATTCTTTACCATGCTTGCAATATGATTGTACTTGGTGGATGTAAGTCCATGTTGAAGATTTATATAGGTATAAATTATGTGTAAAACCAATCTTATTATTGGTTTTCCATGAAAATTTTATTCATTGAACTTCAAGAAGCATTTATCTCACTCTATTTACCATACAACCCTTTCACTAGTTTTCCACTAGGCAATTCACTTAGGTCTTAAAGACCAAATAATTATCTAGGTGTAAATAGCTGAAAATTTTATCATGTATGGTATTATGTGACCAAATTACACTAGCCTTAACCCCTTTCAAGTTATCCAACTGACTCCAGCATCCCATTTCACATACAAGGCTCATCTTGGGTTTCTAAGGCTTGTAGCCCCTATTTTGGACATTTCCCCTTGGTTTGACTATTATATGAATTATATTACAAATTTGAGAAAATTTATAGATAATATCCATATCATTATAGTTTTTTCACAAGTTTCATTACTTGATTCCACTCCAAGATCACACTTCTTTTGGAAACCACCCATTAATTAGGCCTAATTAACCTTATTCCAAACTCTTGACCACCAAATCAATACTATACATTCTCTAATAAATCAAATATATATTAAATAAATTATATAACATTTAAATACATAATATTAGAAAAAAAATTGGAAAATTTTTAGGGTTGAACTCTTGGAATCAACATAACCCTAGTTTAGGACTTTTCTCATTCTCTTTCTTAGACCCTATTTTCGATTGTGGGGGGGTTAAAATGAGTTATAGACCTCACCTAGATATATTTTTGGATCCATTAGATACGTATAAATTGGGAATACCTAGGAGAGTTGCAAAAAATCATAAAAATATCACCAATCTCTCAAAACAAATACTAGCTTGTTGCCTTATTTTTGTTTTGATGATGGTTCTTGAGTTCTAGGGGTGAACTAAGGAAACTTAGAGAGGTTTATGTAGATCACCCATGAACATAAAAATAATAAAAATTTAAGGTCATAAATACCAATTAAATTATTAATTTAACCCTATTCTCTTCTAGTATTATAGGCCTCTCTTAGTTCTCTAGGACTAGAAAACTAAAAAATGGATTTTTTTTTCCTTTACGTGTATGAAAACACTTGGGACAAGTTTGATTAACCTTATGGAAGATACCATGATTTAACATGAAAAATTTGAGACCTCTAATTGTTATATTTACTTGTGGAGTTATTTTTTAGGCTCAAACCCTGTAGAAATCACTAAAAACCTATAGAGGATAATTTCATGATTTGGGAGTCTTCAAACACTATGGTACTCTAACTACACATTGCTTATTTTTTGCATGGATATTCCCATAGGATAGGGATACAAGATAAATGAATTTGGTCTGATCAAAACTCTTTGAAACATTATTCCATGGCATCAATAAAAGTGCTTGGGGCTTGTTTTGGAACTTTTAGGGATTTTGTCCCTAAAACACAAACTCTCAACTTTGATCATAAATTTTGAGCATGAAAACCAATCAAATGATTTTATTATGACCACCAAGGTATCTAAAACCCATAAAATCCTAAAGGGAACCTCAAAACATGTTTGAAACCTCCAGATCACACTTGTAGACCATTGTGTAAGCCATTTTTAGGTACACATAGAGGATCATACCCAACAATTATACTCACTTGACATTTTCAAGTGGAATCCATAAAATTTAAAGAATTAAGACAAGATAAATTTTCCTATAGGTGAAAACAAATTCCTTTATTAGTTTTCAAAATGATTACACTTAGTAATAAGAGACAAATAAGTTAAAATCCCCAAAGTGAGCAATTCCTTTCCTTCCTTGTTAAACCATGGTTGTAGATGGAGATTACTCAAGAACCTTCAGATGTGAAAATATAATATCCTCTTTAGTTTGAATCCACTACATGAAAGATAAACCTCTGTAGTTGATAAACTTACCTATAACTCCATTAGAACTCTAACTGGCAACTAATTGTTTGGCCTACCAAGGGTTTGATGAACCATTGAGGATTTTTAGAAAGATATCTTGACTATTATTTATGTGTCATAATTATGATGAGGTAAATTATCCCTCAAACATAGGTTCTACTCTAAAATTGGTCAAATGACGAATTCAAAAGAATAAGAAATAAAATAGGTTTCATGCCATAAGTACATTCCTAAAAGGAGTTAGATAATGAAACCAATTGGAATAGATCTTAATTGACCTTGAAAAAACACCCCTAAAACCATTCCTTCTCATTAAATTTTAAAGTGAAAAAACAAGGGAAAACCTAGATCCTATTTGGATGAGTAGACCATCTAAACACCCTTGAACTATTAGCAATTGTTAATAAATATGGGGAGATGAACTAGACCACCAATGCCACAAAGATTAAGAAAATTAGGGACCGTATCATTGACCAAAATATTTTATGCCAACTCTTACTCTCTCTTTTGATTATACTGAGTGAAAACTTGAGGCTCTCTTAGAGTTGTCCCAAACTGCCCAAAATGGTTTTTCCTTAACATGAAGATCCAAAAGTATGCCTATGAAATATAGAACTTTGGAAATCTTTTTTATGCTATGAATTAACCTTTCTACATTCTGGTAACCTTCTAAAATCTCTGAACGTCCATTAATGGCATAAAACCTATTTTATGCCTAGTTTGTAGATAATAGGCTTTTCTTACCTCTATTGGTTCTCATGCTAAAATATGATTTTATAGGCCTATTAGGGGATATTTTGGACACCATATATCACTAAATATTATATCTAAGCCCCTACATAAAGCAAATCCTCTAAAAACCTATTCTAGTAAAGTTCCAAAATGCATCCTTTTGCTCCCAAACTCTTTCCCTCCACTCCAAATGAATTAAAATGACCTTGAAAATGTCTAAAAGGGTAAAAATTTCCATATGGATGTGGGATAAAGTCAACCAATATTAATTTCTCAAAAAGTTACTTTTTTTATTTTAAATTTCTATTTTGAGGACACTTAAGTCATCTAATGCACTTTTTGGGTTTTTTTGGGCATAATAAATTCTCTAGGCCTCATTTTTGGCTCATTAGAATCTTTGAGACTTTGTGTAAACCTTCCTCATGACCTTTAATGCTCTAACATGATGGAAACCTCCTAGATCCTTCACTTGTAGTTCTAGACCTTTTTCTAGGCTTGTTTCTCAAAATCACCAAAATCAACTTAAAAATTGTTTAAAGTGTTTCAAAAGCTTTCAAATGACATGTGGTAGGGTCTTGAGGTTTATCTCCTACTTCTACCATTCGATCATTCACTCAACCAAAACTCTACTCAGATTCTCACACCACACAAGGACCTCCTAGAATACTACACTACATCATCAATTTAGGACCATAAAAGGACTAGTCATGGGGTAAAAGGTTACTGAAAGGTTCAAGAGAGTGGCTTGATACATACAAGTAAAATTTTCATATATAGACTATTGGGTGAATATTTTGTCACCAGTTAATTGATGGGCAAAATAAGTTGCTTCAACCATAGCATAAGGAGATTGATCAGCCAAATGTGCAGGTCTACCACATCAAAAGGGGACAAATCTCTCCTCTCATCAAGGGGAGGTTCCTTATAACTATGAGGTACTAATATAATGTAAATATACTATAAATAAGCTGAAAATAACACTCAGGGTAGAATAACACCATCCATCTCTCTTTTTTTAGAGATGATGTTCACAGACAAAGGAGAAATCTTAGGTGATTGCTAGAGGTTCTTCTCTTTTTTTAGAATTAATACTTAGTCAACAGCTAGATTTATTCCTAGATAGTAAAAGTAACTGTAACATGGTGCAATAACTAGCAGAATGAGGTGTGGCACAAAGTTTCCACCTCAACTGCCAAAGAGTGAAATACGAAGGACAATGGGGGCACAAAGTCATCTTGAGATCCTTTACATAGAAACAAACTGAAAACACACACACTAAAGACAATTGTGATAGCACAAAGTCTCTCTATAGTCAGCTTCAGAACACCTTCCTGATTACTACCACTAGTTCTTCTTGTTAAATTAAATGGACAAGAACACATTCAAGAAATAGACATAATAACAATTTCCTCAATAACAAAATCTATTCCAGCACAAAGTCTGAAAGGTCACTTATTTTCTCATTCAAATAAAGAAATATGATTAACAATCTAAGCTCAAAGTCATAAGAAATGCCTTTCAATTTGGGTAGAGTTTTGCTTCTATAACAAAGAGATCTCCTTTGTATAAAATAAGAGATTACAATACATATCACTCCAAAAAAGACTTTGGTGCTTTATTTCATGGAATGGTCCATGCTGTATTCAATGCCTTGAATGCATTTTCAATTATGTCAAGGCGCCATGCTAGAATAGGGCATCAACCTTAACTATGGCATGTCAATTCATCTCAAATGTCTCTTTCTAAAGTATGGGCCACCTGGTCCTCTTCCTGATATGTACACAACTATCCATTTCACTGTTAGTCAATGGAGAAAAATAGGGCACATCCTTGAGTGCTCACACTCTCTGATGTCCACTAGTGAACTATTTCACCTATTAGAAATAACTCCTATGTAGATAATTTTTGTCTTTCTACATCATTCCCTTTTTCCTATTGTAATTTGAGCTCTCGAGCCATCTTCTTGCCTTTAATAGACTCTTTCAACTTCTTTCTTCAGCTATTCACTAAGTTTTGTCTTCAGATTCTGCACCATATTTGAAAATAAATGGGCATTTTATTACCTTGAATTTGACATCTATGGAGACATCATTGGTCACTTGGTCACTTGAACTATGTTGAACCTTGAACCTTTAAACCATGCGAGTACATCGGTTCAATGGTTTAATAGTTCAGGTGGTCTTATCAGCTCCTTGGTTCAATCGCTTCTTTGGTTCAATCACTTCTTTGGTTCATCACTTTCTTGGTTCAATCACTTTCTTTCCTCTTCAATTGAAACATCTCTTTGAACTTGTCTCTGGAATATTCTACCTCCTTCCTTCGCTCGAAGCTTCCTTGAACCTTTGAAATTGCTTAAACCTTTGAACTTTGAACCATTTTGGTTCAAGGTTTAACGGTTAATTCTCTTTCTCAGACTCCTTTGGTCCTTCAAAGTTTTTGGATCCTTTTATTTTCTATTGTACTTGTTGAACCTTTGAACTTTGAACCATTTTGGTTCAAGGTTCAATGGTTAATTCTCTTTCTCAGACTCCTTTGGTCCTTCAAAGTTTTTAGATCCTTTTCTTTTCTATTGAACTTGTTGAACCTTTGAACTTTGAACCATTTTGGTTCAAGGTTCAATCAGTTTAACCTTTCTTTCTTAGCTCTTCAAATCCTTTATTCTTTTAAGTCTCTCAAACTCTATTAAACTCATTGAACCTTTAAACTTTGAACTCTTTTGGTTCAAGGTTCAATGGTTCAATAGTTCAATCTTTTGTTCTTAAAAGTCTTCTTTTCTTTAAGTCCTTCGAAGCTGTTGAACTTTGAACTTGCCAAAGTGATTAACTCTTTAAGTCTACTGATGTCATTAAACCTTTGAACCCATTGAACCTTTGAACATTTGAAGGCAAGTTTCAATGGTTCAATGGTTCAATATTTTGTTTGAAACTTGTTGATGGACCTTTTGGTTGAACCTCGACATTGAACCAACCTTGAAATTGCCTAAGTGTTGGGAACTTGTTCCTTTATGATAGTTTGCCTGTTGAAGTCATTGAACCTATTGAACCTGCGAGTCCCTTAGCTTAAAAAGCTTGAATAATTAAAGAATTAGAGCACTCAGAACATTTTTTGAGAAGGGAAGAAAGCATTTTATCCTATAGGACCAAAATAGTTGATATGTTGTCTGCAAAAATGATTGATAGATTTTGGGAACAACATCTAGCTCCAGTTGGGGAACTTCCATTGATTGTAAAAATAATCGAAGGGAGTAGAATCTAGAATCTCTAGTGCCTTTAAGTATGCCATTGAGCTATGGAGTCATGCTATCCAAAAAAATAAAGGTGCTAAAAAATGAAAATAAAAAACATAAAATAGAGCTAAGACTATACAAATATACAAATGTACAACCATACTTATCTGATACTTCAAGAATTGAAGTGCTTCAGATGTTGCCCACTATGAGGTAGAGAAAAGAGCACACCATCTTGATACTTCAACTAGAAACTATTTTCACCATTGAGTTGATGAATAGTAAATGAGCCTCTCTATAGGAAATCAAATTTCCCATGCATTCCCTTTGGTTCTCTTCTCTTGTCCCATAACAGAACTTGATCTCCAATATGGAAATCACAAGTTTCTGCTTTTTGGTCGAAGAGATTCTTCACCAAACTTTGGTGTGTAACAATTTGGTCCACCACCATAGTTCACTACTCATCAAGTTCAATCAAGCATATGATGCTCTTATCGATGGAGCTTTCATATGTCTGATCTTCGACCGCCTTTGCCAATTTTAGTGTTGGCAATTCCAAGGTGATTGGTATCTCTGTATTGAGACCATACAAAATTTAGAGTGGTGACATACCTATCACCCTCTTGGGTGTAATTATGTCTATCCATAAAGCATCAACCAATGCTTTATGCCAGGTTCATTGGTTGTCATCCACCAGCTTCCTGATGATGGTCACCAGGTTCTTGTTACTCGATTCTGCTTGGCCATTCCCTTATGGAAAATAATCAGAGGAGTGGGAGAGGATAATCCCATAATAAAAGTAGAACTGAGTAATCTCATGGGAAGAGAAACAATCTACATTGTCAGTCACTATCTTGGTTGGAACCCCAAACCTAGAAATGATGTTTTTCTTGAGGAAATTGCCTACTACTTCTGAAGTAACATGCTTGGTTGGAATAGCTTACACCCATTTGGTGAAGTAATCTATGGAAATGAAGACATAATCATGTCCAACACTTTAAGATAGGTTCACAACACCAATTAAATTGATTCCCCATTATTGAAATGGCTCTTCTATTGCCACTGGCTTAAGAGGCAAAGCAGCTAACTTGGGTCTTCCAATGAACTGTTGGCATAGTTCACATCTTCGTACCCATTTGTATGCATATTGAAATAGAGTAGGCTAGTAATACCTAGCTCATAAAATCTTATGGGTAGTTACAGGTGCAAAAAAATTTCCTCCATAAGCTATATTATGGAAGGACTCCAAAATTTGGTTTTGTTTCACTTTATCCACACAGTGAAGGAATACCCAATCAAGGTTCCTCTTATACAACCCGTTGTCCCACAAGACAAAGTTGGTAGCTTTCAACTTGACAATCCTCTTTCCTTTACAAGATAGGTGATCAAGACACTCACCGTAGGTAAGAAAATGAGTGATATTAGAATACCACTCATCCGTAGTGGTGATAAAGAGAACTGTTGGTATGTCTCCCATTTCTATTTCTTCAAGCCCTATTTCTTCTAGTATATTATCAGTAATTAATTGGCAGAGACCCTTTCCCGACACAAGCTTCATTGGTTTGATAACAAGATTAAACTCCTAGATTTTAGCAATCTAATTTCCCCTTTTAGTTTTAAACTCCTGTTGAGTTAATATGGATTTGACTGTGGTATCAAGAACTAGGGCAATAGTGTGTGAATTCAGGATGTAAAAATGGAAGTGCTTTACTACCTTTACCACTGCATAAGCATGATTCTCCATATTTGAGTACTTTAGCTCATGAGATTTGAGAGGACAACTCATGAAAAATATGGGAGATTCCACACCTTCTTTGTTCTATTGAACCAGAATTGCTAAAAGTGTGTGTTTAGAAGCATAATTGTACATTGTGAAATCTTTGGTATAATTTGGACAAACTAGAATTGGGGCATGGGCGATAGTTGTCTTGATGTCTCAAAATGCCAATTTGCCTTCTTCAGTCCAACTAAAAGTGGCCTTTCCCTTCATCATGTCCACAATGTGGTGAATCTTCTCGGTGAACTCAGGAATGAACCTTCGTAAAAAAATCACCTTTCTAAAGAAAGAGTGAACTGTAGTCTTACTTATGGGTAGAGTAAGCTCCTAGATGCATTTGACTCTTTCTAAGTCAATCTTTATACCTTCTTAGGATATAATGTGTCTGAGAAGTTTCCCTTCTATTACCCCAAAAATAGACTTCTTGGGATTTAGAGAAATGCCATTTTGGCGACATTGTTCTAGCACTTGTTGCAAATGGTGCACATGATCAAGATGATTCTCAGAAAAGACTATTAAATCATTAAGTTACACCATAATGAACTTACCTATTTCATCTTTAAAATCAAGGTCCATTGCTCTCTGAAAAGTGGCACCAGCATTTATCAAGCCAAATGGTATTTTTTGATATGCAAAGGTGCCTCAAAGTGTGGTGAAGGTAGTCATATGTTGGTTTACTTCACCAAATTCCACTTGATTGTACCCTACGAAATTGTCCAGCATTGATAACATCTCTGAACCAGTCACTATCTAAAGGACTTGATCCATGATGGGTAGAGGGTAATTATCCTTTAGAGAGGATTGATTCAAATTCCTAAAATCCATGTAGAGGCAAATTTTGCCATTCTTTTTTCTCACAAGAAATATGTTTGCAATCCATGTGGAATGATGGATTGGGAAAATTATTCTAGCATTCAACATTTTCTATATTTCAAACAAAATAGTACCTAATATCTTTAGATTATACTTCTGGGATTTCTTCTTGAAAGGCACCGAATCACTCTTGAGAGGAATTTCATGGCGAATTTCTTCAAGCCTGAGTGACTTCAGATCATCATAAGAGTACACCAAAACATCCATGTAATGGAGAAATAGGGTAGTAAATTTGAGCTTCTCCTCAAGAGTGCAACACTTCCCAATGTTAACCATCTTGGGATTTTCCTTAGTACCCAAATTTATTTGATCAAACTCCTAGGAGGATCTTGAATCTATTTGTTGCTATTTGATGAACTTGTCATGTTTGTCAAATAGTTTCTCAAGGGAAACCAATCTTTTGGGAATTATATTCCCTTTTAGCTATAGGAATTCTTCACCTGCATCTAAACTTGTTTCAGGGGTTGATTCAAGTTTCTGAGGCTCATTGCCTTTGAAGTGAAGTTGTTTAAAGCTATCCTTTTATTCCAAAAAGGTGATGATTTGGTTGTCACCATTGAACACTTACCAATGATTTGCATTGTCAGGCACACTTGGTCGAAAGACTAGTTTGATAGTGTACCTATCTCCCTTAAAATTTAAGTGAGGAACCAAAAGAGTTTTACAAATAGCTAATGCATCAGCTTGGTCATTAAATTCCCTAGGTACTGTAGACATACTGAAAGCATCAAAGCTTTCAATTTGATCACAAACTAGATTGTGGTAATAGCTTAATCTCTCATTTTTTGTTTGGTATAGGTTCCTGACCTAGCAAACCACCAGCTCAACATCTCCTTTGGCATGAAGGAGTTTTACACCCCTATCTTGAGTGGCCTTCAATCTGAGCAGCAGTGATTCATATTTAGTATTATTATTGGTGTTGCTGAACTACAATTTATAAGAATAGGGGAAAATATCTCCTTGAGGATATATCAACATAATCTTAGCTCCTAAGCTGGTAAAAAAATAGTTTCTACCAAATTATAGAATCTAGAGATCATCAAAAACTAATTTTTCCTTAGATTTTTCTTTAATTAGAGGGAAAGATTCTTCTGCACTCGCACTACATCCTATCAACTCTTCTGCTATTTTATTTAAATTGATTATTAAACTATCACATTTAAAAATTTCATCAGATGCCACATGAACCCTCCGTGGATAAGAAGTAATTATCCATGCCTGAAGACTCAAACAAAATTTGAGCTTTAGGCACTGATGTTTGAGTGACAACATATTTTGCCTCCTTCTCAGGGAGCAATCTCTACATGAAACCTTTGACCAGGATCCTCACTTTAAATAGGTCCATACTTAACTCACCACTAACATCCTTGCAAAAATTATGCCCAAGAAGGATGTCATATGATGCTAGGAGGTCAGCCACCAGGACTGCCATTTTGATTATTTTATTTGAGAATGCCACAAATGCAAATTGGGCATCCTTGATTTGTCCCAGAAGTGGCACTTTTTTGTTCTCCATGGAGAAACATCTCCCAAAGGTCTTGGTTAATGTGAGTCTAAGAGATTGTACCACTTTGGTGGGCATGACATTGTTAGATGCACCTAAGTCAATAATGCAATTGTTCAACTAGTGTCCATTTATCAGTAGGGAGACATAAAATGGTTTTGTCCTCTTGGGAGAAGTAGGAGGAGTAATGACAAGGTTATTCTGGGTGGATGTGGGAGTCACCTTTGGAATAGCTAGTCTTGTAGGGATGGTTTTATTCTTTACACACTAAACCAACTTATCCAACTACTTAGGGTTGGATTAAAGGAATTCAAATTTAGACATTTGAATTTTGGTTTTCTTGACATGGTCAATTATATCAAATGTCTCAAACAAATTAGGAATAAGGGAAGGTAGCTCATCCTTTTGGGTTTTTAGAGGGGGGTACTAATCTATGAATTTAAATTTGAAGATGAAGGAATGTTTCGAGTACTTACTTTTTTACTACTCACCGGGTCCTTTGATTGAAAAGGTAGAGTGGTTCCCTGCTTAGAAATTGAAATTACCAGTTGAGCTCACTCCTCTATTTTTTATTTATCAACTTGTTAGGCTAACTAGTTCTGGGAGTGGGTGAATACAATGTACGACCCATCAAATGCTTCACCTTTACTTTTGGGTTCATTTTGGTACTTCAGGAAACCAATGTTAGAGTCACCAGCTAATTCTTATTCTCCCTCTATGAAGATATTAGCATTATCTTCTAGGTTCAACTCAAGCTAGAAAGAAAAATTAGATTCTATTTCAAGATATCCAATGGCTGAATTGGCTGGAGGTGCTTCAATGGCAAGTTTCCCCTATGGGGGAGGAAGATGATTTGGCTACCCTTTATTCCTGGCATCATTGCCTTGATATGACTAATTGGGGAATGTCCTCCTTGGTATATCTTGGTATGAAAGAGCAGAAGACATCCCTTGCACCATTTTATTTCTAAGAGCTAGCAACTCATTTGCCAACTTTTTCACCTTTGGATTAGTGGTGCTTGTAGATAGATATTCAGAGGATGAAGAAGATCTACCTCTATTAAGATCTCTCCTTATCTTCCTTGCCAAGATGAGATCATCTTCTACCTCAGTAGCTAAATCCTACACTATAGTAAGGTCTATGTGGCCAGCACATCTCAGTAGAAAACTCACTTTAGGCAGCTAAGAGTTGATGAAGAAGCATTTGAGATTCTTAGCTATTGGCTAAGTAATTATAGGAACCCTATTCCTCAACTTGTCAAATTTGGCAATGAAGTCCCTCATAGGTTCATGAGGCTCTTTATTCATTTGTCTGAGCTAGGCCAGTAGGGCATGCACATCTTCTGCACACTTGAACTTGGCTTTGAATTTGGCTTTGAGGGTGTTCTAGTCAGTCATAGTCTGGGCCTACAGATGATAAAACCAATGTGTAGTAGTGCCTTATAATGTTTCTACAAATAGCCTGACTACTACATCTTCATACTCCATGCTTATCACACCATAGGGTATGTTGAAGGCTGTAATATGTTCATCAAGATGAACTCTCTTATCACCAAAGAACTTGGGGAAATTCTTCCTTGACCTATGAGGTAGTTCATGTAGAGGTGGAGTTAGATTAAGTGGACCAAAAGAGTTACCCCAAGGGCCTTGAACTACCATGATTTGACTATTGAAGGGAGTAATAAAAAATGTTTGAGGGGTATGTATTGACAAAGCTCTGATAATAATAGAAATGGATGCTTTGCTTGGTAAAGGAGACTTAACTTTTGTAGGAGGAAAACTCCTAGTTCACTGAAGGTGAGATGGAGAAGGAAATAGGTCAAAATCACTTTGTTGTACCAACTCGAATATAGGGTCAACAATACTTTTAGATCTTTGGCTTTGTGTATACCATGGATTTACTAGATTGTAAAGTAAAAATGGAAAAGAATTGGCACTGCTTCAATTTGAAGCTTGAGGCTTCAAACTGTGCGTTCTTCCCCAGCAAAGTCACCAAAAACTGTTGGGTGAATATTTTGTCACCAGCTAACTGATGGGAAAAATAGGTTGCTTCAACCAAAACATAAGGAGATTGATCAACCAAATATATATGTCTACCACATCAAAAGGGGACAAATCTCTCCTCTCATCAAGGGGAGGTTCCCTATAACTATGAGGTTCTAATATACTATAAATAAGCTGAAAATAACATTCAGGGTAGGATAACGCCATCCATCTCTCTTTTTTTAAAGATGATGTTCATAGACAAAGGAGAAATCCTAGGTGATTTTTGGAGGTACTTCTCTTTTTTAGAAGTAATACTCAGTCAATAGTCATATTTCTTCCTGGGTAGTAAAAGTAACTGTAACAGGGTGCAATAACCAACAAAATGAGGTGTAGCACAAAGTCTCCACCTCAATTGCCAAAAAGTGAAATATGAAGGACAATGGGGGCACAAAGTCATCCCGAGATCCCTTACATAGAACCAAACTAAAAATATACACACTAAAGACAATTATGGCAACACAAAGTCTCTCCACAGTCAGCTTCAGGACACCTTCCTGATTACTTCCACTAGTTCTACTTGTTAAATTAAATGGACAAGAATGCATTCAGGAAATAGACATAAGAATAATTTCCTCAACAACACAAGCTATTCTAGTATAAAGTCTGAAAGGTCACTTGTTTTCTCATTCAAATAAAGAAATATGATTAACAATTTGAGCTCAAAGTCTCAAAAAATGCCTTTTAATTTGGGTAGAGTTTTGATTCTATAACAGAGAGATATCCTTTGTATAAAATAAAAAGATTATAATATATATCACTCTAAAAAAGACTTGGGCATTTTATTTCATGGAATGGCCCATGCTGCATTCAATGCCTTGAATGCATTTTCAGTTCTATCAAGGGGCCTTGCTAGAACAGGGCATCAGCCTTAATTGTGGCATGTCAATTCATCTCAAATGTCTCCTTCTGAAGTATGGGCCACCTAGCCCTATTACTGACATGTGCACATCTATCCATTTCACCTTTACTCAATGGAGAAAAATAGGTCATGTCTTTGAGTGTTCATGCTCTTTGATGTCCACTTGGTGGACTGTTTCACCTACTAGAAATAATTCATGCACAGATATTTCTAGTCTTTCTACATCATTCCCTTTTTCCTATTACAATTTGAGCTCTCAAGCCATCTTCTTGCCTTCATCAGACTCTTTCAGCTTCTTTCTTCAGCTGTTCACTGAGTTTTATCTTCAGATTCCATGCCATTTTTGAAAATAAATGGGCATTTTATTACCTTGAATTTGACATTTGTAGGGATATCAATGGTCACTTGGTTGCTTGAACTACGTTGAACCTTGAACCTTTGAACCATGAGAGTGCATCAGTTCAATGGTTCAATGGTTTGAGTGGTCCTATCAACTCTTTGGTTTAATCACTTCTTTGGTCCAATCACTTCTTTGGTTCAATCGCTTCCTTGGTTCAATCACTTTCTTGGTTCAATCATTTTCTTTCCTCTTCAGTTGAACCATCTCTTCAAACTTGTCTCTAGAATCTTCTGCTTCCTTTCTTTTCTCAAAGCTTCCTTAAATCTTTGAAATTCTTTGAACCTTTGAACTTTGAACCGTTTTGGTTCAAGGTTCAATCGGTTCAACATTTCTTTCTTAGCTCTTCAAATCCTTTGTTATTTTAAGTCTCTCAAACTCTATTGAACTCATTGAACCTTTGAACTTTGAACTCTTTTGGTTTAAGGTTCAATGGTTCAATAGTTCAATATTTTGTTCTTTGAAGTCTTCTTTTATTTAATTCCTTTGAAGCTGTTGAACTTTCTGAAGTGGTTAAACTTTGAACTTGCCAAAGCACTTAACTCTTTAAGTCTACCGATGTCGTTGAACCTTTGAACCCATTGAACCTTTAAACCTTTGGAGGTGGGTTTCAATGGTTCAATGGTTCAATCTTTTGTTTGAATCCTGCCGATGGACCTTTTGGTTGAACCTTGATGTTGAACCAACCTTGAAATTACCTAAGTGTTGGGAACTTGTTCCTTTGTGAGAGCTCGCCTATTGAGGTCACTGAACCAATTGAACTTGCAAGTCCCTTAGCTAAAAAAGCTTGAATAATTGAAGAATTGGAGTGCTCAAAAAAAATTTTGAGAAGGGAAGAGAGAATTTTGGCCTGTAAGACCAAAATAATTGATATGTTGTCCCCAAAAATGAGTGACAAATTTTGGGAACAACATAGACCAATTTTGGTCAAGATTTATGGTGACCTCCTGGGATTGCATGCCTGCTATGAAACAAATTAGTTTCCTTGTCTGATACATTTAGCATATGGGGTCACAAGTCTTTCTTTCCTAGCTGAAATGAAACTAATATAAGGTTTTCCATTTTCAAAATATCCTTTTGAAGTAACAAAGATAACATGAAACAAAACCAAGATTATGACCAAGGCACTTAGGGAAGGGAACACACAACTAAAAATATGTGCACAAAGCACTTAGAGGAAGGGAAAAACAAAATACAAGGAGAAAGGACTCATCTAATATAATATATATAAGGTTGAAAACTCACCAGTACCTTTTACTTGGATCAAATGGAAAATATTTGGATCACCTCCTTCATGAGATGGATCATGGTGTGAGAGAGCATGCTTGGGTGTCAATTTTCTTGGTTCCAATCTTACATTGGGTTGTTTGATTTTTAATCTTCTTGACATGCTCTCAAGTGGATGAAAAGGTACAAACATGTTTCCAATGTAGACATATTGGTACAAGTCTTCAAAGCTTGCTTCATGTTGGATTATATGAGCACTTAAAATCTTCTCACTTGATGGATCTTTTCAACATGAAGGTTGACTATCTAGGCTTAAGCAAAAGAGTTATAATTCATCCCAAAGTATATCTTCCTTTTGGTAATTTGTAAGAGGGGTAGTCATTTGAGGCTCTTTATTTGACCAATCTTCTTCAAACCTAAAAACATTAGTACTACCTTCAAGTGACACTTAATCTCATGATCAATCAACTACTACAACCTTATTCACCCATGGCTGATTGAAGTGGCATATTTGGATCTCAATAGCCTCTTAAAGAGTTTTCACTTTTTCATCCACTACTTCTAGATTACTAATTCAGTCACCAAGACTTCCTCTAATTACCTTAGTCATCTCATAATTACCTGACAACAACATATAGTTTGCTTCCAACACTTTAAACAAGTCTTCATAGTTACCTTGTTCAACCATTTCTTGCACATTTGAATCATCATTAAGGACATATATTTTTAAGTGAATTGTATCAAGATATTGAACCTCACCAGAATGTTCTAAGAAATTCTCCTTCATTTCTTTCTCTTGCTCTTTTATTACCTCTTTAACATGATCAACTGACTAATTGACTATTGCAACCATATCAATTTATGTACCTTGCTCATCTTCATCTTCAACCATACTAAATGGAAGCTCTTGAAAAAAATAAAATCTCTTTTTTTTGTTCTCAATTGTAACCTGAATATACATCTATTCAAATATGAAGGCATCAATACTACCTTCAATTTAATTTACCTCTTGTGATTGGTCAACCTCTATAAACTCATTTTGGTCTTCCATTCCTTCATTCATAGTAGCATCGCGAGGGCTTGTTTGTGGATCGATCATTGCCAACTCGTCAAGACTTTCCTCTTCACCATGGATTGGTATAACAAGTCCCTTATTCAATAAGGAAATGGTGGGAGGGTGAAAATTTCACCTTTCTTGTAAGTTGGGAGAGTATCCTTCCAACCAGGGCTTTAAAATATCTTTTAGGTCATTTTTTGGGGAAGGGAGAGAGAGTCTTGAAAATCTTGTAGATAAAGCACATTAAAAAAAGATAACACCTCTTTTTTATTTTGTTTAACCACTAATTCATCCTTCTCTTGAAATGTTTCTTGAACCACCACAACTAACACCTCTTCCTTCTTTTTTATGCCTTTCTAAACTGATTTCCATGATGGAAATGTGTAAGATATAGCCTCCTTCTCTTCCTGAATGGGTATAGTAGAGGGTGGTTTCACAAGAGAAGCCATGGAATAGTTAGGTTAAAAGGTGTAGGAGGAGATCCATGGTGGGATGGTTTCAAAATATTGAGTGGGAATGGGTGTAGGGGTAGGAGATGGAAAATTTATTGGTTTGGGTTTGACATACTCTTCCTCCCAATGAGTCAACATCTCCTCTATCAAGAGTATCCATTATTTTACTTGGATCTTCTCAAAGTATAGATAATCCCACTCCTTAATTGTTTCCCACACACTCCAAATATATTTCAATAAGTCACTTTTCCTATTCAAGGCATGGATGGGGAACTCTTTACCAAGGGCTACCTCGGCATTCACCTTCATGATCGATATCCCATGGTCTAGAAATGATTTTCTTAACTCTTGACAAAGATAAGCTTTGACAAGGTTGACTAAGGGGATGGATTTGAGCATAAATAAGGGTAGGAGAGGTAAATTGGGGTCTAGGATCAACTCATCTCATGCTTAAGAACAATTGATAGTCATTTTCTTTCTTGGCTTGGTCATGCCTAACCAAGCACTCTTCATGAAACCTCAACTCTTGATCCTGAATAAAAACTTAGAATTCAATATTTTCTTGATACCTATAACACTCTTCCACCCTATCAATATCTCTAAATTCTCTTTTAAAATCAATTCTTATCTCTCTAAGACTCTTTTTCAATTAATTGAAGAGAGACAAAATTTGACAAGGTTGATATATTGAAGCTTGAGAGACACTTGGGGTGAAGCCATAAACATTAATAATATGATATGAAGGATAATGGAACAAGGAACATGCATTTTGATCAAGTGAATGATAATACATAACAAATAATGATTATTAAGAACTTGGGATACTTATACCAATTGATAAATACTTGGATTCATCATTAGTGTTTGCACACATGCCTCCAAAGGCTGATTAGATGAAGAAAAAACCAAAACTCATCACTTAGTGAATAATGTAGTCCCACCAGGCATGCCAAATATTATTGTAGAATAGAATTTCACCCTTTTTGGAGAGTTTTTTAGGCTCCCTCACTCCCAACTATAATATTGGAGTAACCTCAGGCTATGGGTATTTTGTAATGAGGTTAAACCTTCAGAGAAGGCTAACTTCCTCTTGGTAGATCACCTAAACTAATACTTCTAATTGGAAAAGGGATAGAGAGAGGGTATAGGATGAATAAAAACACTAAAAGGGTGATACACAAAAATTATTAACACTCATATAAGCATGAAATAAATACTAATTTAGCATAAACTAATTCTTGTTCACACAATCTCATAAACTAGTTAATTTGCATAAGTGTTTCATAAACTAGGCTCACCAAACAATACATGAAGCAAAGAGGAATTTTTAAATTCACACCAAAAATCCATTAATGTTAGAAAGAGATCAAGTTCAGACCTAAAACTAACTTGAAAACACCTAAAAATAGGCAAGAAAGAAGGACAATGGACATGGAAGATCACTTCTTCACAAGGCCATCATGCACAAGCATGCTAAACACAATTTAAAGGCAAGAGATAGGTGAAAAATAATATTTATTTATTTAAAATGTCTTTATTAAAAAATTTATAGGGTTTTTCCTTATCAAACGATAATATCTTTCAAAAATGGGGGAGAAATGGGAGATGTAGGAGAAAAGGGGAAGAGAGAGAATAGAGGAAAAGAGGCAAGCAAACCAAATTCAATAAATGTGACACAACTACCCTCCATGGATTCTCACCCACATTTGGGTTAATTAGTACTAATCCTTATTCAACAAATTTAACCTTAATTAGCTTCAATAGCCTTTAATCCCTCTCATTTGCTTAGAAAAACACCAGAAGATAGAAACTTGTTGAGGATGACGATGTCATGATCCACTACAAATTAAAAGTATCCAAGAGTTTTTAAATGTATTTAATTATCCAATTTCACTCTCCAAACTCCAAATTACTCTCCCTTGGACTTCTACTCCCCCATCCACTTGCCTTCTAGATGATGCTTGGGCAAAAGTCAGTTGACTTAGCATTTTATGCGTAGGTGACCATGGAGGTTAAGTTTCATGTTTTATTTTTTAGTCAAATTTCTAGTTTCAACTTGAATTTTCACCTCAAACCTTACAAAAACTCCATGATACCTGTAACTTTCATATACCCCATTGATGGAGGTCACAAGCTTGAGCCACCTTCAACCAACTACCCTAAAAACTGCTCCCAAGGCCATTTGGCACATTAAAGGCCATTTTTACACCTGTATAATACTTTAAAACATCCTTATAATTCACATGAAGAATAAAATGAAGATTAGGAAAACATTCAATACCTGAAATAATGGTGGAAATCACCATTAAACCTGTAATAATGTAGAAAATGTTTTAAAAAAATAGGTTTTTACCCTTTAGCTCATCAAGATACCATATAAAATATTTTGAATAACTCCAAGTGACATATTATGATGTTTTATGTCCCATTAGACCTCTTCCATGGCTTTATACCATTTATCTCTTTGAAGACCTACAAAAGTAAGCATTTTTTAGCCATTTTGGGCATCTTAGGCACCCAAACATGCCATATTCTTATAAAAATAGGTTTTTTAGGAGATATAGGGAGTAATATACACATTAAAAGTGTTTTTAAAGAAATTATAGGACATTTTATGGACCTATGAGTCCAAAAACCCTAAACTAGTCAAAAACCTCCTTTGCAAGCCTAGACAAGCTCACCTTCAAGATGATTGTTCATAAAATTAAGACACCCATTCCACCACTTATTT
Source organism: Torreya grandis (assembly GCA_037957365.1). Lineage (NCBI taxonomy): Eukaryota > Viridiplantae > Streptophyta > Pinopsida > Cupressales > Taxaceae > Torreya > Torreya grandis. Next base: position 556,115 of record JARHVA010000549.1, on the reverse strand, counting down.
CCATGGATATATATTAAATATAACCCTCTAACATATTTTAAAATATTGAGTTTCTATGCGAAAGGAATGAAAAGATAAACATGTAAACATGATTGCTTATAGGGTTTATAAGCATTCTAGACATGATTACACTCTTAAGTGTTGTTCATAAAATTCAGGCCATTAAAAAACTTCAATCAATAATTAATTTTAATTAAACAATTCTAATCAAAACATACTAGAATCACTTGGCCCAACTCTTCATGGTATGAAAGAAATGAGCATCTGAAGATGGACTAAAGCTGGGTGCCTTAGGCCTGAAAACTTGAATTTATCCAAAGGACCAATTTGACATTTCCACTGATATTATTTGATTTAAAAAATATTTATTACACCTGAAACACCTCATAACACCTTTCCAATCTCAAAACTCAACTTTGCTCTTTTGTGCCTTTGAGCCTACTTGTGGGGTTTGAAGCTTACCTGCAGGGTTTTCATGAAGTTTGGAGTTTTAACACTCTTAAAATGTGTTTAAAATGATTAAAAACATATTAAAATTATTTTAAAATACTTATAAAATATTTTAAACCTAAAACACACCTTATAACTCCAAAAAGTATGCTTGCATTAATAGTGTCCATTATGAGACATAAGGGGACTATGACAAAATAATGAGCACTTCCACTTTTCATATTACCCTAAAAATATGTTTTATGGATATAATAAGTCATTATTACCAATTTTTATCAATTTTAAAGTCTTTTTTATGTTTACTATGTCATGTAGACCCTTTTAACCAAAAGTTACCTTAAGTTGCCTGCATGTTTCCTTCATGCCAAAACTTGTCTTTCTTCGAAATTTTAGTTGTAACCCCTTAATATGATAACTTATATAGGAAAATATAAGTTTATAACACCATATTATACCTTTTTAATACCTTTAAAATGCCTAAAATTCTTATTAGTACCTATAATTGACAAAACTTCATTTGGTCTACAATGGCTGCCTTTTTTACTACAAGGGGATTGGGTCAAAATAATGAGTACTTACACTCTTTATAGGACCTTTAATATGGAATGGGATGATTTTTTAGGTCATTTATACAATTTTTATCAAATTTCATGCTATGACTCAACCTGTAGATGCCCCAAATTGGTGAATTCCTCTAAAGTATGCTCCAGTGTTGACCATGATTTGACATAGGGTTGATTGTACCAAAATAATGAAAAATTACCATTTTAAAAAATTATAAAAAATATTTTTAAGGGGTATAATATGTCATAATTATCCTCTCCACCAAATTTATTGATTGGATCCTGCATATTTTGGCTTGTAAGCCCATTTTGGCAAAAGCTAGTGGCATATGTTTGTTTAGTCAAATTTCAAAAATGAGTCTTCCTCTTTTTTTTTCTTTTTTTATGTCATAATAAGGTGAATTTTATTTTAATATTTCATTAATACCTCACCTTTAATTATTCCACTCTTCATTTTCTTTCTTCACCCTCATGCAACCTCTCTCAAGATCCTACTTCCTCAGGAAGCCTATTTGTATGTACCAACAATATGTAGGTGTGTGTTTATGAGGCTTGAACCTGATCATAAATTTCTTGGGATAAATTATTCATGAAATTTACCTCACCTTACTAATTATTATTCTTTAAATCATATATATTTAACATGAAGTTCAACTATTGACCACTATGTTATTGACCGTCAAGAGCTTAGAGATAGGTCTGGGTTTCCCATGACTGTATTTCTTTGTTTCAAAGGTGTATGACTGACTTTGTTTGTATTTGAATATATATATTCTACCTAAAAATTATCCTATATCATCATTTTTACCTTGATTACCTTTCCTTGAACATGTAACCTCCTTAGAGACCTTTGTGCTCTCATTCAACCTTCCAATCTAAGTCTGAGCCCAAAAGAGGCTGTGGGATTCTTGTTGTATAGAATATAGCCTTGATTTAGGCTTCACTAAATTTGAATACTAGTTAGAATTTGTGTGAATTTCCTTTACTTGTTCATGTTATTCATGATGTAACCATTTCATTATGCAACTTCAAATATATGACCATTTATCTCATCATTGTCCATTTGTTTGGAAATAAGCTTATATCTAGAAAATTTGTAGGTGAGTATTTGAGACTTGATATTGGTTGTAACATAGATTTGAATACCTTTTTCATGAAATATAAGGTCCATTTCTTTGGGTTTCCAATAAAAATAGTCATATACATGACACTCCTTTCATAAATTATTCCCCTGTTCATCCCATATTTACCTGAAGATAGACCTCAAGCCCTAGGATGGCTATAGGTACATGTTTTTTCAAAAATATTTCCTGATCTAGTACCTACTTAGGGTTTTGAAACCTTTAAAAATATCTTTATCAATAAACATCATCATTGGTTCCTTGGAATGAAACTCCTAGCATGCTTAGTGCTTGAAACCCCTATGGATGGTTATAGGTCTAAATTATGAGATAGGCTTGACTGTATGTGACTATTCTTGAAAAGGTATGGACAATATTTGAAAGAGTATTTTACTTGAATAGCTAAATATAACACAAAGTTTCTTTTATTTTAGATTTAAACTATAACACCACTTTAATGCTCTTTGCTTACATACCAATTGCCATGAAACCTATGATTGTTATTCCCATAACTATAAGTGTCTATTGAGATTTGATATGTATATAGCTTTATTTTATTTATAAATCCTTTAAAAGTATACTTAATGGCCTATAACCCTTGTCCTCTTGAAACATATCCTTAGGCATTAACCACTGCAAACTATCATTGTGTTTTCAAACTAGTACAAAACAAGAAGAAGCTTGTGTTCCCTTGATGATTGTAAGTGTAATTTTGAGAATTGGTTGTAGCTTTCTTTACCCCCTTTTAATTCCTTCCTAAACTTAATGGTTTTCCCCTCTTGTTAATTTCATGAAAATGCAAACTTAATGCTATGATGCATATGATGTTTGATCTAACCTCCTTGAGCCTTGAAAAGACTTAGATTTTGTTAAACTGATGTAGGTCAATACCCCAAAGTAAGCCTATAGGTTTTTTTGGTGGTTTGTGAGTAAAATATCTTGGTATTACATATATATCATCCATTAAATCATAATCATCATGACTATCTTCATGAAGCAACCTCTCAAGTATGAATCTCTATGATTAGAATATGATTGTGCTTGGTGGTTGTAGGTTCTTCTTGAAGCTTGATATAGGTCTCCATTATGTGTAAAACCAATCATATTATTTTTTTCCATGAATATCCTAGTCATTAAACTCAAAGAATCATTTGTCTGACTCTATTTATCATACAACCCTTTCACTAGTTTTCCACTAAGTAATTCACTTAGGTCTCAATTTCCAAATCTTGATATAAGTGTAAAGAGCTCAAAATTTTATCATTTATGGAATTAGGTGACCTAATTACATTTTAATTAACCTATTTCAAGTTATCCAACTCGCTCCAGTATCCCATTTCACATACAAGGCTCATCTTGGGTTTATAAGGCTTATAGCCCCTATTTTAGAAATTTTTAATTGGTTTGACCATTGTATGAATTATCTTTCAAATATGAGACAATTTATAGATACTATCCATCTCATTACAGGTGTGTGACAAGTTTCATGACCTTATTCCACTCCAAGATCACACTTCCTTTGGAAACCACCCTTCATTTAAGCCTAATTATCCCTACTCCAAACCCTCGGCCACCAAATTTGTGTTATTCATACTCTAATAAATAAAAATAATAATGAATCACTTACATAACCTTTAAATACATAATATTATAAAATATTGTAAAATATTTAGGATTAAAACTCTTAGAATCAACATAACACTAGTTTAGGGCTTCTCTTATGCTCTTTTTGAGACCCTATTTTGGATTGGGGGGGCGTGGGTTAAAATGAGTTCTAGGACTTACCTAGATATATATTTTGGATCAATTTAATAGGTATTAATTGGGAAGACCTGGGATAATTGTAAAAAATCATAAAAACACCACCAATCTCTCAAATAAAAAATAACAAAAAAGTGTCAGCGTCTTGCCCTATTTTTGCTTTGATGATGGTTTTTGAGTTCTAGGGGTGAACTAGGGAAACTAAGAGAGGTTTATGTATATCACCTAGGCCCCAAAATATAATAAACATTTAAGGTCATAAATTCAAAGGAAACTAATGATGTTACCCCCTTCTCTTCTAGTATTCTAGGCCTCTCTTAGTTCTCTAGGCCTAAAAAACTAAAAAATGGATTTTTTCGTCCTTTACATGTATAAAAACACTTGGGAAAAGTTTGATTAACCTTTGGGAAGATAAAATAATGTCCCATGCCAAATTTTAGACCTTGCATTGCTATATTTGTATGTGGAGTTTTTTTTTAGGCTCAAACCCTATAGAAGTCACTAAAAACCTACAGTGGATAATTTCATGATTTGGAAGTCTTCAAACACTATGATACTCTAACCACACACACATTATTTTTTGCATGGATATTAAAATAGTATATGGATACAAGATAAATTCATTTGGGATGATCAAATCTATTTTCAACATTGTTCCATGGCATCAATAAAAGTGCATGGGACTTGTTTTGGAACTTTTAGGGATTTTGTCCCTGAAACTCAAATTCTCAACTTTGATCATGAATATTGAGCATGAAAACTAATATAATGATTTTATTATGACCACCAAGGTATATAAAACCTATAAAATCCTCAAGGGAACCTCAAAATATGTTAAACACCTCCTGATCACACTTGTAGACCCTTGTGTAATCCATCTATTGGTGCACATAGAGGATCATACCTAGCTCTTATACTCCCTCCAAATTTTCAAGTGGAATATAAAAAACTAAAAGGATTAAGAAAATATCAATTATCCTATAGGTGAAATCCAATTCCTTTATTAGTTTTTAAAATGGTTGCACTTATTAAAAAGAGTCAAATAAGCCAAAATCCCTAAAGGGAGCATTCCTTTCCTTATTTGTTAAACTATGGTGTTATATGGAGATTGATCAAGACACTTTAGAGGTGTAAACATCATATATTCTTTAGTTTGAAGCCACTATAATAAAGAGAAACCTCTATAGTTTATAAACTTACTTGCAACTCTTGATGGACCATTAAGGATTGAGGAGAAACATCATTTGATTATTTTTGATTTGTAATAATTAGGATGACATACATTATCCCTCAAACTTAGGTTCTACTCTAAAACTGGTCAAATGGCCATTTTAAAAGGACAAGAAGGAAAATAAGTTGTATGCCATAAGTACATTTATGAAAGGATATAAATGATGAAACCAATTGTAATATATCTTATTTGACTCTAACACAACACACCTAAAACCATTCCTTCTCATTGAATTCTGAATCAAAGAAATAAGGTAAAACCTAGACCCTATTTGGATGAGTAGGCCATCTAAACACCCCTAAACTATTAGTGATTGTTCATAAATATGGGGAGATAAACTAGACCATAAGTTAAATAGAGTGGAAGTAAATTAGGGTCCCTATCACTTCTCAAAAAAATTATCCCAACTCTCTCTCTCCTCTAACCGTACTAAGTGAAAACTTGAGGCTCTCCTAGAGCTGTCCCAAACTACCCAAAAAGGTTTTTCCTTAGCATGAAGAGCCAAAAGTCTACATATGAAATATAAAACTTTGGAAAGATTTTTTATGTTTTTAATGACATTTAATTCATTCTAAAAACCTTCTAAAACTCTTGGACCTCCATTAATGGCAGAAAACTTCTTTCATGCCTAGTTTGTAACTAATAGGTTTTTCTTACCTCTGATGGTTCTCATGATGGAATATGATTTTAGAGGCATATGATGGTATATTAGGGATACCATGGATGAATTAATATTGTATTTAATCCCCTAAATGAAGCAAATCCTCTAAAAACCTATCCTACCAAAGCTCTAAAATGTGTCCTTTTGCTCTCAAACTCTTTCCCTCCACTCCAGATGACTTCAAATGACCTTGAACATGTATAAAATGGTAAAAATCACCATATGGAGGTGGGAGGAATTCAAAACCAATTTGTATTCCTCAAAAAGTTAGTTTTTTCACTTTAAATTTCTATTTTGAGGACACTTAAGTCATCTAATGCACTTGTTGGGTTATTTTAGGAATAATAGCTTCTCCAGGCCTCATTTTTGGCTCTTTAGAATATATAAGACTTTTTTCAAACCTCCCTCATGCCATTAAATTCTCAACACCATGGAAACCTCTTGGATCCTTCACTTACAATTCTAGACTTGTTTCTCAAAATCACCAAAACCACCTTAAAACTTAAAGTGTTTCAAAATATTTCAAGTGACATGTGGTAGGGTCATGAATTTTCTCTCATTATTCTACCATTATATCACTTAATCAACCAAACTCTACTTAGCTTCTCACACCACACCAAGACTTCCTAGAATACTAAACTGCATCATCAAGTTAGAACCACAAAGGGACTAGTTATTGGGGTAGAAGGTTACTGAAAGGTTCAAGAGAGTGGAAATCCAAGATAATTTACTAATTTTCATACACAAAAAAATTCCATTTTATGGGACTTTCGTACTTTTGAAACATCCAATCCATGTTTTTACCAATTATTACACTCTTTTGATGGGATTATTATGACCATAGAGATTGAAAATGTCTATGACTCTAAATTTGATAAGGAAAAAATATTTGGTCATATTAATGTGAAGGAATTTAGTGCATACATTTAATCCCACCCAGATGAAATTTAATATTTGATATTTTATCTCAACAAGAATAAAAGAAACATTCTCATGCTAGCACATTTGAAGAAAAAATGAATCCATTGGTAATATTTATTAAATTTTTATAATCCCTACCATAATTTTTTGTACCTCCACTATTGACATTATTATTACATCTACACCTTTATGTTTAGGTGAAATGAAAGGATTCAAATAGATATATATTCACATACCTAAGCAAATGGCTCATATATAATCCTTGATAGTTATGCATAATACATCACCTCTCTTTCCCACTAAACAATCCCTTGTGCAAACTATTTTAGGTTTGCATGCCAAGGTGTTATAGTTAGAGGAAGGTATAACAAAATATATCCAATTAATATATTCTCAATCCTTAATTCATAATACGTTAACATAAAATATTGCATCATATCATCTACCTAGAATTTTTTTATCTCCCAAACCTCCAATATATGAAGGTAAAAGAGATCTAGAACAACACCTTTGATCTTTTCATACAACATGTCTAGAATCTATTTTCAATGAGAAGTTACTAAGTTGTTTCCTTGACGATTATAAAATTATGTCTTGTATTGGTTTTATGATTTACCTATCAATTTAGTCAAATCATTCAACCCATTACCAAATCAATTTCATAAGCATTTTTCTATTACATTGATGAAAATCTCTCTTTTACACACATTGCTAAACGTAAGCAAAGAACAAATCAACATACTATTGACTATGTACTTTTTTAGAAGATCATGCTCACTTAAATGACTAACACCTTATCAAATAATGAATTACAATATATCTTTAACAAAATTTTACTAGCACCTTTGAATGAGTAAATAAAGTTCATAAATTCAATTCATTTGAGGAACTTTTTCATATAATATATGAAATAGAAATCAAAATTCTTGATTTTAACAAGCTCAAATATACACCTACATATACTTAAACTACCACAACAAAGTTTCAAATAAAATCATCTTACAAAGTGAAGCCAATAGATACAAATATTGATGCAAATATCATAGTTAATGTTATATCTCAATCTCAAATAATCACATTTCAATAGATAAACTAAGAAGGCAATTTTATAGATTATTATAATTTCCTTATAAATTTCTTAAAAAATTACTCGAGTACAATCTCAGTACTCTACCTCCACCACTAGAGGTTGACATGAGTACAACTCAAAGTAAACAATTTGATAAAAATGTATATTGTGATTACTATAGATGCAATGGATACCTTTCCAGTAGATACTTCAAGCTTAAATACTACATTAAAGATCTTATCGATAAGAATTTCATTGAGCTAAGAACTCCTACAAATGAATCTAAGACATGACATGATGAAAATGCTAAGCTGAATAGTTTCAGTGATCCATTACAAAACGATAAGACAAATAAGGATAATTCAATAGTGCATCATACACATAGTTCAAAATCACCTCCTAATACATATGATCATCCACTAGATTGAATTATTAGTATAATAATTAAAACCTCCCAACCACATCTTATAATCACATTTGATGATAGTAAGATAGTGGATAATTATTCTAATTTCCATGCCTTAGGTATAATAGCATATATATATATAATAAACCATACACAATGTATTAGTTGATAATAGATCAAGTGAGAATGCATTAAAAATGGCATTACTCTACTCATTGGGTTACACACAACATGAAATATAGGAAACATATAAAAATGTCAAAAAAATCAAGGGGAAATAATAAACTAATTTGGGATACATTTTGTTACCTCTTTATGTGGGTCTTGCTATATTATCCCCTCTTTTTATAGGTATACCATATAATGAGGTCTTTGAGATGATATTAGGATTCTCATGTTTATAAAAATTTCCATGTTGTACCCTCCATGGTACATAGATGCCTAAAGTACATTCATTACAACTAAGTGGTCATAGTTTAGGGAATTAGATATGAGTACCCTCTAAAATCTAGGGTACCTTCTCCTTCTCATATACCACCTCAGTATGTTGATCCATATTTCAAGAACAAAGCACATTCATAATTTCTCTTCTTATGCAAAATATTTTAATACCACTAATTTATAAAAATGTGCAAGTCTCAAAAGCAACCAATGTAAAAATAAACATCATATCAGAAAAAGGTGTTAAAGTTCACAAAAATCACCATCACATGCAATATATTCTAAATTGGTGATACACACAAATCAACATGTTCCATAAAAATTAAAATGTTTGGAACAACATTCTATTACTCATAATTATATTTCAAACCACCCTATGTCCTCTAGAGTTACTCCTCCCCCACGAGATTACATGAATAGTGATATAGATAGTTACATTACAACAACTAATGCCTTTTTTTATTTTGAGTCATCCACATCTAGTACTTGTCATCCATGAAAGGTGAGCCTTTTATAGTTTATTAAATATATTTATTATGAATCTCCTCAATAGGATTATTGGTTAGCACATTCTAATTTTGAAAATAAATAAATAAATTCAAAAACATGTAAATAATATATATATATATATATATATATATATATATATATATATATATATATATATATATATATATATATATCCTTGATTGCTTGTGCCTTATTTTCTTTTAATTTTTATACATGATTATTCATTTGATCAATCTTAAATCCCTTCATTCTATGTGTATTTTTACCTCTTTGATCTTATTTTTCATTTTATTGATATGAATAGTCCAAAATAGTGACCTAATACTACCATTATATTCCACTTAGCATACTATTACACAGTTTGATTAATACATGTATTTTTTATCACAATCAAGATCAAATAAAAATAGTTAATATCGATTGTTGATACTATCTAAAACTCGAAGATATATACATGTATCATTTTACACAATCACATCATTGTCTAAGTAGACATATCCGTAATACACCCAATTTTTTGATAATATACTTAGTTTCAATTTACACACAATTATTATTCATTAAAAATATTTATTTTATGTACTATATTTTTTATACATGTGTATTACATACCTTGACAAGTGTATATTTGATAAGATAAGTATGTACAGTCATTCCTCTACTTCCCTATTCTATCTCCCACTTTATATTTACTACAATTCACATATATAGTGGGGGAATTTTACTCATACATGGCCATGCAATCATATTCAATGCTTAATTCCTCTACATATACTAAAAATTATTCAAATTTGTTCTATTTAATCTACTTTTGAACCCATGTTTTATCTCATAGTATTTATTGTTCTTGTCTCAAAATCAAATAAAAAACAAAAACATTAAAATATTGATGAGATAAAAAAATATTCTAAAAATTCAAAATCAAGACCTAAGCATGATTAGACATATCTTTTACATCATTTTCATTTGTTATTTAATTTATGATTGGTCGATAACATAATGTTTTTCTATAAAAGATGTATTTCACTGGTATTTATTAGTGTTATGTAGGACACAAATTATATAGACTTAGATGTTGGATTTTACTCTAGCCCAAGATCATATTGTGATATAGGAATTTGACTCAAGAGAGGATGGTTAGTTCCAAAATAGAAACAAAGTGAAATAAACACACTAATAGCATAACATCTCTAGGCCTAGACACTAGGGGGAGCTTAGTTAACAAAAGAAAATGGAAAACACAACTATAAAGTAAGGAATAAAACACAATAATTCCTTCACATTCCTTAGATGCTCCAAATGCCTTTGTAGTAGTGGCTTACTCAGCTTATGCTCTTGAAGTCCTTGGTAATGGAAGCTTGGATACCTCTATCTATCCTTGGCACCTTTGGCTTGTGGCTTGGCTGGGCTTGGCTTCGAATCAAATTTTCATTATAACACTAGTTTATTGAAGCTTTTGGAACCAATTTTGCATTATAACTTTGCATCAAAAAATCTTAGAAATGATGTGGTGAGGCTTCCTATTTATAGATTTTTAGATTTGATCAGAATCAACCTCAACCATCCATATCAAGATTGAGATGTGTGGTTTAGGATTAATTCAATTTTTGGAATTAATTTTGTACTTATCCTCATCATTACATTGGAAGAAAGGGAAATTAAGAGGCATGGAGGGCATCATGGAAGGCATTGATGAGGCATGGGAGTCATGAATCCTGATATTTGTGGCATTTATGGCCTAGGGATGTCTTCCCAAGAAATGAGGTCACTTGATGATGTAGATATTACATATTAATTTCTAAAAACAAGTATTCAACAAGTTTCCATGGAATTCGTAATTATGCCTTGATTTGGGTTAATTAGCTCTTAATCATGTTTAAGCACATTGTGCATAAACTACCCAAATTGATCAAAATGCTTTGTTATTGGTCCCAAATTTGACTAGATTAGAATTGGAAGGCACTATCATATGTGCTAGTACCATATTCCCATTTAGAATGTTACCAACAACAAATAAAAAAGGCACATATCTTGTGCAAAATACTTGATAGGGAAGAATAATCCAGAGCACCCAAGTGTAAATTTTGCATTTTGACTCAAAATGATCTGATCAATGTTAGCTAGCTCATAAATTACATTACCCCATTTAGGGATACCCTAGCCAAAATTGGCACTTGAATATGTCGGTTTCACATCATTTAGTATGTTTTAGTGTTGTTAGGCCAAATTGTGCATTTTAGGTGAGAATTAGGCAAAAGCCTGATTAGAGGTTATCGATGGCCAATTTTAGGTGTCTAAAATTGCCCCTATTTGGTAAGTCATTGCAAGCTATAAGCATAGTAACATCTTCTCAAAAAATGAAAAGGTCTTGTATGCCTATAAATGTAATGATGATAAACTAATTGTATGATGCCCCTTGAGGGAATGGTTGGAACAAGTAGGTCAACAAATGATCCCTCAAAAGAAATAAGTGAAATGAGGGGTTCAAAGAAAGGAGAGATGATGAGGTGAAAACATAATTATTTTAAAAAAGTAGTCAAAATCACTGAGAATGTAAGTGGGATGGTGCATTATGGTTTGCCTAAAGGTAGTTATAAGCATTGTACTCTGATAGTGGCAACATGGTATGATAACACAATGATTTTCTCAAAGGTGGTTATAATTATTGTGAAGATGGAGCTATCCCAGTTAGAATAGACAAACAAGATAACATGCCCCTATATAGGCAAAAAAAATTAAAATGGTGACAATATAATGATTTACCCAAAGGTGGTTATAATCATTAAGAAATGCAGGTGGAACATTATGTAATGATTTTCCCATAGGTGGTTATAATAATTAGACCCTGATTATGACAAACATGATAAACTTGGTCAAGGATGATGAAAACTTAACATAGAGGGTAATGATGAACTGAAATAACCTACTAGTAGGGAGATGCTCATCTGAACTAATAAAGATTGAAATTCTTTTGTGTTTAATTACTCTATTTGGGATATGATTAGGATGGAATTAGGATGTTGGTGCCAAAGAGAAGCCATCTTTACTTAATAGACTTATTGAAGCTAAGTTTTATTGTAGCACATGTTAGTAGGCATGATGGTATAACATCATGAGGACTTGGTCAAAATATGCATAAGGACTGACTCCCAAAATCCAATACTCAATAAAAAATAATGCACCAATGATAGAAACCATGATGAAAATATAAACATATGAATATGGATGGATTCAAGTGTAAGTGTGGGCAAGGAATCACTCAATGAACACACATAAACTGAATCAAGGCAATAGGGATAAAAACAAACAATAAGCAAACAAACAGACAAAATAAATAGAGATAAACAAAAAAAAAATGCAATAGAAACTATATAAACATTTCCCCTAGAAAATAGGTGACAACTTAACAAACAAAAAAAATGAGATAATAGAAGAAAAGGAAGGAGGTGGTCGAGTTGGCTCCATATGCACTAGGCAAGTGGAGGCTACCTACATAGTTCCATTGATTTAATATCCAATAAATAACTTTAGACCAAATGTAGTTCTCCCAAGGAATGGGAAGAATTTGATAACTAATGCAAAATGGAAAGTGTGTGAGAGAAAAGGGCCAAAAATGATGGGGAAACTAAATGACAAGTGATTTTATTGTAACTTAGTAAGGGTTCCTAGAATCCTTAAGGCAAAGAAGTGGTCAATGTTTTTGTTCTTTTCTAATGATTTTTCAAATATTTTTGGAATTGTTTTGGAGTATCTCAACTCAATCAAGAATGATGAGACACTAAATGGTTCAAGATCACAAAATGGAAAGAGTGTGGCTTATTTTTCTCACAAAATGGTGAGAGCAGTGGCTTAGGTTTCTCACATAATAGTGAGAGTGTGTCTTAAGTTACTCATAAAATGGTGAGAGTGTGGCTTAGGTTGCTCACAAAATAGTGAGAGCATGGCTTAATTTACTTGTAAAATAGTGAGAGCATGGCTTAGGGTGACTGATCTAACCTTAAAAAGTATTGAGTGCTACCTACATAATCCCATATTAGGACCTCAATTCACTATAGATTCACCCTTATAGTAGAGGAATTCAACTAGTGCAGTAGTCAATTCAAACAAAACATGCATAGCTGGTAAAAAGACACAATATGGCATAACAAGTGGCAAGTTGGTAAGTCAAGGCTTAATGTTGCCCCTAGTTTACCCATAGGTGGTTATAGCCAAGACACAATGGCATGAGTTAATGGTACTAATTTTCCCAAAGGTAGTTATAATTAGTAGCAAGACCGGTGGTAAGAAAGGACTAACAAATGAAAGATGAAACTACTAAAACTTCTATCATACTATCCTAGAATATGATCTATGTCTAATTTTCTTGAACCAACTAATGAACTAGTTAGATACCTCAATTCTAAAACTACATAATGAATGACAAATACCAAGGTCAAATAGGCTAGGTTTTTAGAACACATTGGGTCGATAGGTCGAAAGCAAAAAGTGGATATGGCAAAGAGGATAGATAAGGATGGTATTTGTATCAAGAAGAATAGTGATAAAAAGGCATAATTGAAATGGTCCTTATAGATAATACACCTTAGCATTCAAGCATAGTATCACTTGAGATGAATAATATTTATTAGCTCTTGAAGTTCATCACCATCTAGTGTGGTGAGCATGTATGCTCTTGATCCATAATCTATAGTGATGATGAAAGGTGTTATCTAGTTTGGTTTGAATTTCCCTTTATATTTATTCTTGATCGTGGTATTCTTTTGGTTTTATTTAAGAATAAGATCACCAAGTTCAAATTTTCTATACTTAACATGCCAATTATTGTGGCCTTTGAGTTAGTTCTATTATGCTTGAAGATTATTAAGCATGGTTTTGTGTTTCTCATCAAGTAGGTCTAGCTCTTGCAAGTGAGCTACTTGATAGTCATGATCATTCTGGACATGCTTGAAAGAGATGAGTAGTGAATGAAATTTGACCTCAATGGGAAGGATGGTTTTAGTACCATAAACAAGTGAGTATAGATTGGATCCTTTGGGGGTATGATGATTGGTATGGTATGCCCAAAGGTCAAGGAATATTTGGAGGTGCCAATCATGACTGACATCATTGACAATCTTGTTGAGAATATTGACAAGGGTTTTATTGGATGCCTCAGCCTAGCTATTACCTTAATGGTAATATGCTATAGAAATTTTTTATGTGATGTCATATTCAATACACAACTGAGCTACATCTTTTTTTTATCTTCCATTATCAGATATAATGTCAGATGGAATCTTGTAATGGCAAATGAGATGGTTGAAGATGAATTTGGAAATTTGATTTCCAGTCATGTAAGTGAGGGGTATATCTTCAACCCACTTAGTGAAATATTTTGTGGTAGTAGGGATATGTTTATTGCAATCAAATGAAGTGGGGTCAATCTTCTCAATGAGGTCAAGTCCCCATGTAGAAAATAGCCATGGTGTCAAAATTGATTTCAGATTTTTTGCTAGGGCGTGAATCAAATTAGCATGCCATTGACATTTATCACACTTTTTTATATATGCAATGGCATCTGCATCCACTATGGGATAACAATAACCAATACACAAGAGATTTTTGGATAGGCCTACCTCAATAGAATGGGCTCCACATACTCCTTCTTGAACTTCTCTTAACACTATTGTAGACTTTGCCAAAGTTAAACAACAAAGCAAAGTTACATCAAAACTATGATGGTAAAGAGTGGATCCAAGTAGAGTATAATGAGAAAAATGATGAATGAAGGATTTAGTTTGTTTTTAAGATAGGTTAGGTGGTAGAACTTGGTCATGAAGGTAGTCATAAAGGTCTGAGTACCAGATAGAATTAGGACTAACAATATCACAAATCATGTCAATGGTTGAGGGTTCATGAGCTGGTGCTGATAAATTATTGATGAAGAATTGATACTCACTAGCTTTATCTATTTGTCTAATCAGAGAACCAATAGTAGCCATGGCATCTATAGTTTTGTTACTAGCCTTGGGTATATGCTCAAACTAAATGTTGAATTTTTTTTGTTTAATAGTGTTAACCATGTCTTTATATGGAACCAACTTGTCATCTTTGGTATAAAAATAAATTGTAACATGATTGATGATTAACTAAGAATCATCATATTCTTGGAGATGAGATATATTCCACTGCATTACTTATCAAAGTCCTACAATAAGTGCTTCATACTCACCCATGTTGTTCGTATAAGGAAAGATTATTTTAAAGGGTTTAAGGATTAGATCCCCCTGTGGTGTAATAAACAATAGGCCTACCCTTGATCTATGTGTAGTGAATGAACCATCAAAGTATAGCTTACAAGGCTGCTCCTCAAGGGATGTATCCATGATGGTCATGATGGATTCATTAGAAAATTGAAATGTGAATGGTTGGGTATCTATGAGAGGTGCTTCAACAAGTTGATCTGTAAAAATTTGTCCCTTTATTTCCTTCTGATTGACATACTCTATGTCAAACTCACTAAGAAGCATGATCTATTTAGCCATTCTACCTTGAAAATCTATTTTAGATAGTAGATACTTGAGTGGATCTACTTTTGAAATGACCATGGTTTTATTATTCAACATGTAATGATAGTTTCTAAGCTACAAAAACCATGGCTAGATAAGCTTTTTCAATAAATGTATAGTTATGATCATATGTAAGAAAGGTACAAATTAGGTAGTATACAACATGCTCCTTTCATTATCATCATGTTGAGCTAAGAGTGCCCCCAAAACATGATCTGTAGTTGATAGGTATCACAAAAATGGCTTTCCTAGCATAGGAGGTAATAAAATAGGTGGATTAACAAGATAGTCTTTAAGCTATTGAAAAGTTGCTTGGTAGTGATCATCCCAGTGAAATGTAACTCTTTTATTTAAAAGGTGTGTAAATGCATGGCACTTATCTTCTAACTGAGAGATGAAGCATTGAATGGACTAGATCTTACCCTATAAACTATAGAGTTACTTCAAATTAGCTGGTGACAGCATCTCAATTATAGCATGAACTTTAGCTGAATCAAATTCAATACCTCTATGAGACATTATGAAGCCAAGTAATTTGCCTGAGGTTACACCAAACATACATTTCTTAGGATTTAGTCTAACTTTGTATTCTGATAGTCTTTCAAATATCTTGTGCAACACTATTGGATGGTCAGCCTTGGTTTTGGATTTTCCTAATATGTCATCAACATAGTATTCAACAATATCATGCATCAAATCATGAAATATGACAGTCATGACCCTTTTATATGTAGCTCTAGCATTATTAAGGCTAAATGGCATAACCTGATAACAAAATGTTCCCCATGGAGTGGTGAACATTATTTTATATTGATTTTCTAGTGTTATTCTAATTTGATTGTATCTTGAAAAGCCATCCATGATTGAAATCATTTCATAACTAGCCATGAAGTTGATGATCATGTTAATTTTAGGCAAGGGAAAATCATCTTTAGGATAAGCTTTGTTGATGTCTTGAAAATTAGTACAAATTCTAATCCCTTCAAGATTTTTACTAATAGGTACAACATTAGAGATCCATTCAAAATAGTCAATAGATTAGATACATCCTACTTCTAGGAGTTTTTTCAAATATTTCTTTACCAATATAGTAATGGAAGGATGCATCTTATGAAGTTTTTCTTTTACCAGTTTGCCATCAGGATTAACAACAAAGTGCTACAGAGCCAAGGTGGGGTCTAAACCTAGCATGTTAGAATAAGCCCATACAAAGATATCTACAAATTCTCTCAATAAAGATATAAATATGTCACATTCCTCCTTAGTGAGGGATGTGCCAAATTTTATCCACTTCAAGTTTGATGAAATCCTAATGTTTACCTCTACTGTATCTTTGACTAGAAGGGTCAAACCATCTTCTAGGATAGTAGGCAATGACTTAAACTATTGGACTATGTCAGGGTCCTCTGTTAGTACTTGCTCTTCAAATTCTCTTAAGCATGATTAATTTGAATCCCCTAATGGGAGATCTAGCCATGTAACAAAAATTGTCTGAAGTATTTGATCAAATACTTGTGTTTGTCAAAGCTGAACTCTAATCCACAAGCAAGTTCATTGTTAATGGTCTCCTAGTTTAAATTTGAAGAAGAATGAATACCCCCATCTAATGGTGCTTGAGATAGGTTTTCACCACTAAACTGGCCTTTATCTTTACTTTTTCCATAGTTAAAAAGTGCCTCAAAGAGGTTTTCACTTTAGGACCTCAATGTTTTACTTATTTGTTTTTAGCTAAGGGTGTTCACTCGCTCTCCAAAATAGGCTATAGGATCTAATGTGATTGAGAATCCTAATTTGTGATCTCCCAATAGAATGTTGTCTCTAATGCCTAAGAAATAATAGAATGCCTCATCATTCTAGAACTCATTAATTGGTAGATTGGATTCTTGTTGGTCCCAATCTATCAGTTGGGGATAATATAATGGTAATAGTTTGTGATGAACAACAAGGGTAAGGGTACAAACGGCAATAGTTTGTGATGAACAACAAGGGTAAGGGTACAAATGGCATTATTATCAAATAGATTAGTTTTAGCTAGGTCATCAAAGGTGAGGCTATGATCAAACTCTACTTCACTGTTGACATCATCATCACCAGTCACTAGTGATGGAGTTTGAATAAGATATGTGGGGTCACCCCTAAGAAATTTAAATCTAAGTCTATAAGGTCTTTCATATTTAGTCATAGAAATTGGCTTGATGATTCCTTGTTGATTCAATTTGAGGCCTCTTCCTTCATACTTGTGATAATCCATGATATTATTAGGAATAGGATACTTTGTATTTTTATAACAGTCAACTTGGTCATCATTGTATAGCCATGAGTCATCCCCATCAAGAGGGTTAGGTCCTAGGCCAGATTTTGGTATAAATGTGACAAGTCCCTTATCTTTGTTATTTTGTTTCCAATGTATCTATGGGATGACTTTAGGTTACCCAAAAGTTTTTAGATTGTGAGGAAGATTGGTGATATGAAATGTGTCATGAGTCACATACTCTCCTGATCTATTATCTAAAATGGTGAAATGATTTGAAGATTTAGGAGGTGGCATGTGGGGAATGGAATCCAAGGTATTAGGATCTATGTAATTATCTGGTGAAGGATCAATAAATATAGCTTTTCCTTTATCCTACTTAGAACTAGGATTCATACCGTACTGATAATTATAGATTTAAAATTTAGCCTCAAGATGCTTGTAGTATAAATATGGGTGTAAATCTCCTAGAATATTCACTTCCATCCCTGAGTGGGAAAACTTGATACATTGGTGTAGTGTTGATGGGATTACATGAATCTCATGTAACTAAGGCCTACCTAGAAGTCTATTTCATGATAACTCAAGATCTAACACATGGAAAAGTGTATCATGGGTTAAAGGCCCAATAATAACTGGCAAACTAATGATGCCTCATGACTCTCTTTCCTAATTATCATAGGCTTTAATAGTTATTGTTTTTGGCTGAAGATCTATCATTGTGTACCCAAGAATATTGATGAGCTTGAGAGACACTATGTTGAGGCTGGATCCATTATCTATAAGGACACATTTCACTTTATGACATCTGATACAAAATTTTATGTATAATGGGTTATTATGAAGCAGGCCAAGGGAGGGCATATCACTTTGGTTGAATGTGACTTGTTGTGATGGAGCTAGGTGTCCAACCAAAGCTTGAAATTTATCAGGGGATATGTCACTAGCAATAGTATATTGGGTCAAAAAATCATTCAAGATGTTTTTGTGGATTATTGACATTCACAACAAATCTAAAATAGAAATTCATGCCAGTGTCTTCTACAATTGTTCCATAATATCAAACTTCTTGTCTTGGTTAGTAGTAAATGGTATATTCTAAGGATGAATAACTGGTTGGATGATAGATAGAGTGGTAGATGGTTATGGGCTTGGGATAGTAATCTTTGACCTCCAAGTTGTGATTACACAATCAAGGTTAAATACTAGACTAGTATTGCTAATTGATGTTGGAAATGGCATGGAACCAGATAGGACAAGTCTCAGTTGTCGACACACTTGCATGTGGTCATGTGGCAAGAACAAGCTATCGCTATAAGATCCAAAATAGGAAGTCCCAGTTTGTTAATTTGCTTGTATGCACTCCAAGGTCAAAGAAGGATTATCTATATAATTTGGCTAAATAGTATTATTTAGCAATGGTCTAGGTTGATTAGTGTTTGGTCTAGGATTAATGGAGATGGTATTAATGCTACCCCCTATAATATAACCTACAACCTTGTTATATTCATGTGCAACTACATGGTAGGTTTGTTGGTTGTTACCATTTTGACCTTGGTTTTGTCCATTGTTCTATCATTATGGGTTTTGCTATTGATTTTATTGATTTTTCTAGTTTGGCCTTTGATTTTGATACTATTGATTCTACTGGTGCACTAGCCATTATTTTTGTTGCTGATTGTTCTATTATTATTATTATTATTATTATTATTATTATTATTATTATTATTATTATTGATTTTTATGTTAGGGGAAAAGGTTTTGATAAATCCCAAGAGTTTAATTGGAAGTGGAAGCACCATTATCCAATTTTATCTCTCCATTCTCCAACATATTCTCAATTAAATGCTTGATTTGGACACATCTTTGTAAATTATGCCCATTGACCCAATGATAGTCATAAAATTCATTTTCATGGTACCAATCAGGATAAGGAATGCCTTGCAGATAATGCTTTGGTATAGGGAAACTAATCAAATTAGTAGCAGTAAGCTTATAATATACAGACTCAATACATTCTCTTAGGAGGGGTTTGCAATGGTAAAGGCTACTATATAGGTTTTGGTTGTTGTGCTTGTAGCATTGGCTAGAGACATTATTGGGTAGGAGTAGGATAAAAAGGTAGTAAAAATGAGGTCTATGTAGTTTGTATATGATGAGATTTAGTTACTCTATTTCCCACAACATTCTTATTATGGTTGAATTACTTTGGTCTTTCATGATTATTGGCCTGTGTTAGTTATGATGTTTGCATTTGATTAGGATGTTGGTCATTTCCCTAATTTGTACCTTAATTTTGATTAGTTAGATTGAGATTGATGACTCCCTTATTAATGATCACCCTCTTGATCAACAAACCTTTATCAATGATCTCTTTGAACATATGTGCACATTGCAGTTCCACATGATAGGCTATCTCACTATGCAAATTTTTAGTAAACACAATGGTTAAATGTTTATCTATTAAAATATGGGTGAAATAATTTGCAAGGGCTCTGCATCACTATAAATAACTTGTAAAACTCTCCCCATCTTTCTACTTTGCTTGTGTCAGGTTTACCAATGAAATCTCATGCTTGACATTATAGGAAAAGTACTACACAAATTTATCAAATAGATCATCAAAGATCATTTCTAAATTCTTGGGAAACTTCAAAAACCACTCCAAGGATTATCCAACTAAGATCCTTGGAAACAAAATCAAAAGGTATATATTACTATATGCCACTAGTTGACATGCGATAAAGAATTTGATCAAATGAGCCTTAGGGTCACCTTTCCCTTTGTATTTATCAAATTTTGGTGTTCATATCCTAGAGGAAATGGTATCTATAAATACTCCATGTGTAATGGATAGGAACATACGTCATCTAATTTGAAAATTTTATTTTGTTTACCATCTTGAATGGTAGTAATTGCATCCTTCATCTGTTGTAATTCTTGGGATAGGAAACTGGGTGGAATATTGGTTTGAGGGAGAATTTGGATTTGGACAGATGGTAGGGCATTGGGGAACATGATTTCTTACATGAGCCAAATGACAAAGGCTTGAGATGGAAATGATAGGGTGTTGTGGGGCTTTATTTCTTGAAAAATCCAAAAGACTAGGTCTTGGAATGATGAAGGGGAATTATGGAGCTTGATTACTTGCACAAACCAAAGGATGAGGTCCTAGTGTAGAAATGGTTGGGTGTTGTGGAGCTTCATTTCTCACACAAACCAAAGAATGAGGTCTATGAATGGTAATGGTATTCCTTATATATTACAGATCTTGATGGATCATATAATTTAAAGGAGGGTTAGGGGTAGTTAATGATTAGATAATAAAAAGGATGTCATGAAATTGGGTTGCTTTCAGAAACAAAAGCATCCAATAATTCCTCATAAACCATATCATCCTAGTTGTTAGTTGGCTCATAAGCTAGTTCTTGACTATATTTTATGTACTTATTATTACAAAGAGGGTATGAATTCGTATCTAAAATAACATTATCTATAGTTGGGTCTTCAAATTCCTCTTCACAAGCCTCTTCATACCAATCAAGGTCTCAAATTGGATCATAAGTTGCTTCGTGAATTTGTTCTCATGAATGATTAATATGAGGTGGATAGAAATCTAGCTCACAAACCATATTAGCATCATTGGGGTCTTGACAAAAGCCATAAAAGTCATTTTGTGTGGCCATTCTATCATAAGTTGGATTGTAAGTGACTCAACCATAAGTGTAGCTAGACATATCCACGTAAATAATGAAATCTCTAAAACAAAAAAGGCTTAGAGTTATACAAACTCTAAAAAACTATGTCCATCAGAAAAATTGTTTAGACTTGGTCTAACTTGGTCTAAGGGGTGGAGTTGTATCTCCAATGTGGTTTGAAAGTGGAGCTGTATATATAAAAATATTTGTGCTAAAACTTGGTATAAAATAACCTAACATCAAACATCTAACGTCAAATTTCATACACATAAAAGGTAAAGCATCTAAATTAAAACCATCATGCGAAAGGTCTAGGTCAAAGTGTTCCAAATAAGGTATAAACTAGGAAAGGGAAAAGTTGAGTAACTAGGTCTTTTTCCAAACACATAGTCAAAAGCTAGGTTCAAATAAATAGGCATGTGTTAGGAATTTTGGCCAAATGACATCAAAAGATAGACTTGAAACAAAGGCTAATGTGATTTGATTTAATCTAACGAGTTTGAAAACAAATTTGACATAAACCTAGCACATGAAATCAAACATAAAGATGATAAGTTGGCATAACTATAAGGCAAAAGGATTTTAGAGAAAGGTTGTGTTCTCCTAAATAAAAACATAAATAATGATGAGGATAGGCATTAAACAAACAAACCATTAATAGTTTTCAAATTTGGGTAATCGATTAACTGAAGTTATGCAACCTAAAAGAGAAAGATCTGTGTATCAGCCCCATGAATTAAGGCCTAAATAGAAATCAATCAATGTTTGAATCCAAACTTAACAAAGATAATTGAAAACTCAATGATGATTAACTAGGTTTTTTAATAAACAAGATAGACAAGATTGGACATCATGATGGCACAATACAAAGGTCTAATTGGTATATATGACATGGTTTGAAATAAAGGGTTTCTAATACAAGGTAAACTAGTCTTGAAACAATTTGAGTGGCCTAATGGTGTAAGCATGCTTGAATGATGTGATCAATTCTATGTTTCAAAAGACTCAAGGGCATAAATGGTTTGACATGATTTGGTCAGCATAAAACTACCCTCTGAAACTCAAATGACACAAACAAAAACAAGTTTAGCAAAAATTTCAAGGCACAAGTGTGGTGTAAATGGCAAGCATAACACCTCTTTAGACAAAAGAGTGACATGTATAAAAATTGGTTTTGACATGGTTTTATGAAAAAAAACAATTTTTAGTCTTAAAACATACCAAATGAGAAAATTATCCAAAAATATACTAAGTATAATCGTCCAAATCCTAGCAAAGGTATGGCATGTAGGGTTGACTAAACTATCAAGTTTTAAATGTCTCTAGGGGAATCAATTGCATAATGACTTTCAGAGCAAAAAATGCAAAAGAAAAGCACAAAAATTGGGTGACCGCAAAATTAGATAGTTGTAAGAGGTTCTAGTCCTTTTTACAACCACAACATCTTATTGTTCACTTAGTGTAGTGTGATATCCAAATGTAGATGCATCCCATGTGTGACTCAAGAGGAATAAGTGAATTCAATGCCGAGAGATGAAACCCTGGGTCAAAGCTTCCCTAAAGAACTCATGGGAGGTAATGACATCCCTTGTGTAAGCCAAGATGCATAAAAATAAAGAAAGCATAAAATAGAAATAATTTAGAGTCATTTTCAAGGTCACCCAAACTTTGATGAGTTTTTGGGGAGTGTTTTCGATGACTTTCTTTCTAAGCCTTGGACTAGGCTATTTGCAATAGGAATGGCACTTTTGATTCCAAGGGTTCCCTATAGGGGAAAAATGGAAGAGTATACATGAAATATTCCTCTTTTTTCCAAACAAAACATAAGTAAACAACTATTGCAAACAAAAATTGATAAGTGTGTTCAATTTTTAAACCCAAATGAAATGGTTGGTGGTGTTCATTTGACCCATTGGCCTTAGTTGCAAACTTTGAAAACATTCACCAAAAACATATAAAAAATTCTTTGTTAAACACCAAAACAAGGTTCCTAATCACTTTTTAAGCATGCAAAGGTGATTTAAACATGTTTTGAACAAATTTTAAACTTGGTCCTATAGCAAAATTGTTAGCATGTCACTTAGATTTGAAGCTATTTTGAGTTTGAAACAACAAACTTTAGAAACATATCTCTTAGGTTTGTGTTTTTGGAGAAACATAGTGACCAATGTCAGTTATTACCACCAACATCAATTATGACTAACTGAGATCTGGCCAATGTTGATTTTACTGACTGATGTCAGTTAGGTCAGGTAACTAATGTTGATATTTCTACTGATGTCACTTACTATGTAAAAACTATGGCAACCAAAAATGGCAAAATAAAGTTTGAAAATCAATTTTCAAGAGTTTCAAAGGCTTAAATAAAAATTTTAAAGTTGAAAAAAGATCTCCTTTAGGTGTGAGATGCATCTAGTCCCACCATGTGTACCATTATGTGATCTAGAAATTTGACTCAAGAGAGGATGGTTAGTATGGTATTGGTTCGAAAATGGAAACAAAGTGAAATAAACACACTAACATCATAACATATCTAGGCCTAGACACTAGGGAGAGCTTAGTTAACAAAAGAAAATGATAAACATAACTAAAAAGTAATGAATAAAATATAATAATTCCTTCACCTTCCTTGGATGCTCCAAATGCCTTTGTAGTAATGGTTTGCTTGGCTTATGCTCATGAAGTCCTTGGCAATGGAAGCTTGGATACCTCCATCTCTCTTTGGCACCTTTGGCTTGTGGCTTGGCTTGGCTTGGAATCAATTTGGCATTATAACACTAGTTTTTTGAAGCTTTTGGAACCAATTTGGCATTATAACTTTGCATCAAAAAAGCTTAGAAATGATGTGGTGAGGCCTCCTATTTATAGATTTTTGGATTTGATCAGAATCAACCTCAATCATCCATCTCAAGATTGATATGTGTGGTTGAGGATTAATTCAATTTTTGGAATTAAGTTTGTAATTATCCTCATCATGACATTGGAAGAAAGGGTAATTAAGAGGCATGGAGGGCATCATGGAAGATATTGATGAGGCATGGGAGGCATGAATCCTAATAATTGTGGCATTTATGGCCTAAGTATGTCTTCCCAAGAAATGAGGTCACTTGATGATGCAAATATTCCATATTCATTTCTAAAAATAAGTATTCAACAAGTCTCCATGGAATTATTAATTATGCCTTGATTTGGGTTAATTAGCTATGAAGCATGTTTAAGCACATTGTGCACAAATTACCCAAATTGATCAAAATGCCTTATTATTATTCCTAAATTTTATTGGATTGGAGTTGGAAGGCACTATCAGATGTTAACAAAGGCACATGTCTTGTGCAGAAGATTTGATAGGGAAGAATAATCAAGAGCACCCAAGTGCAAATTTGACATTTTAACTTGAAATAATCTGATCAAAGTTAGCTAGATCATTAATTATGTTACCTCATTTAGGGATACCCTAGCCAAATTTGGCACTTGAATATGTCAATTTCACATTATTTAGCATGTTTTAGTGTTTTTAGGCCAAATTGTGCATTTTATGTGAAAATTAGCCAAAAGCATGATTAGAGGTTATCGATGGCTAGTTTTAGGTGTCTACACATATCATATTGGGGGCATCTTATCCAAAGGTTACAATATTTATAGGTGTTACTATTATATAAATCCCATATTATGTTGAACTATATACTCTTTACAAATGTCTTTCTAACATATCTATCTTACAATGTGTACATGGATATGTTATTTGATAGAATATGATCAAATTACATATACATGGTATAGACTACATTTCTAGTCATATGATCCATTGAGGCTATTACTTGTACATAGTAAATTGTACTTTTCTTGTATATTATATATGGCCCTTGGCCCTTGTGTGTGATTGTGACATATTCAAGTTTGTTATGTGTATAACCCTTAGACTTATTATATGTGTCTCTTTGCCTTCTTTGACTGTGTGACATTATTATGTCATTTGTGTGTTGGCCTTTGGCTTTATGAGTGACATTATGCTTGTTATGTTTGTCGTATTGTTGATCTTGTTAAGTTTGATGAGTTTTATGATCTATATCATGCATTAACTATTATGCAGGCTTCTTATATTATAATAAGTACTATGATATTTATTGGAAATTTTATTTAGATCTGAAATTTTATGCCTTTCTATATCTTTTACATTGTATAGATCATATTTTTTTATTATGTAACACCTCAATCTTATACACTTGGCAAACTCATACACTAGTTTTTCCTCTTAGTTATACACATACTTGATTTTACAAGCCTCACATATGTTATCTTGTGCCTCTTCACTTATCTCTTAGTCCAACAACTTTATATTTATGACATAGGCATCCCATATTTCCTATAATGCTTAAAATGTACTTATCTTACATTTTGTAATTTCTAAGCATGTTCTTGCTCTCCTCCCTAGACACTAACATTCAAGACAGAAAGTAGTGTCAATGTTACTATCTTACTCTGACGTAAGTGACCAGTGCCATAAAGTCATCTAGTTTACAAATGAACCATATTATAATTGTCATCCTAAGTGTTTTAATGTGAGTTATCTCCTGATAAGATTTGTATAAATAAAATATCAACCCTCATTCATTCACTACCTAATAGTCAGACCAAAAGTACACTTAAGTTACCAAAAGCTTTCCTATTATACCCTATTGTGATATTAGTTAAAGGAACAATCAAAATATAGGGTTTAAGTACTAAAATAATAGTCATAAGGTCATATTTTCCAAGTTATAAGGTATGCATTGTTATACTTGATTTACACACATTGCATGATTCACCCATAATCCAACATGTAGGGGAGAAATACATGAGTATGACGCCCTCTTCTAGAGTATTGGAGGCATCATTGTGGGTTAGATTGAAACCATGTGCCCACTAACACATTTTTTTCCAAGGTCACATTGAAATGGAAAGCTAGGGTTTTTCTATTTCACTAGGAGTGATAGTCCATTACCTAGATCTGAATGCACTAGAGTGAAGGTGAAGCTAAACCTATAATTTTGGGTCATTGTATCTTGTTTCAATATATATTTTGTATAGGACACTAGTATTGAACCTAGACAATAACATTGACACAAGTGTCTAGAGAGCCAAAGGTTCCTCGATCCAAAATTTGATGATTGATCCATAACTATATTCATACCTGCTTTCTACTTGTACCAAATCTAGATATTAATTATCATTAGAATCAACTAAGTACTATCTTTTATGTTATTTCTATATCTATCATACTTTTGCTTTCCATTAATATCCTATCTTATTTTTATAAATTTAACATATGATACTTTTGAGTTTAGCACATTTATTGGCCTACTGTAGATTTGATATTCACCCTTGTACCTTATATTTATATATCCTTAACCCTATCTTCCTAAGTAATATCTCAATCCAAATTAAGGTTAAACATTCAATGAACTTGATCCATATGAATGTAATTTTTTTATTCCTAGGGTTGTAAACCAGCTAAGATTTTAGATTGTTGTACTTTTTCATTTTTTATTGGTACTATATTGCATGTAACCTAGGCATAGCCATATATTGGGGCGTGTGTCTATTGAATATATTGATATTTTCCTCAACTCATCCAATATTTCTCAAACCAATGAGGGATATCATACCTTGGATCATGATGATACCCATGTTGACAATGAAAAAAATCTTGACATGTTTATCATAGAAGAAGATTCTAATAATGAACATCCAGAAATAAATGAAAATGACAAAGTAGAAAATGACCAAGTGCATGTAATTTCAATTTTCATGAGTGTATTCAACAAAACACTAAATATATTGACAAAATATTAAAAACTATACTTCAAGCTAAAAATTAAAACACTTTAGTGAATACATACCTACCCTTGAACACATTATAACTTAATACATAAAATGGGGGCATGGATTATTTGTTCCCTGAAACTACTATTGATACATATATGATGAACTTACCTATTATTTCAATATAAATACTTGTTTTAATACCTATTACTAGTCAAGACATGTTTCCATCCCATGTGGTGAATGCTCAAATTGCCAATCAAAATCCCATTGGGCCTATAGTTCAATCACTCCTTCAAGTTATAAAAACCTTGTACAACAAGGTTACAAATATTAAACAAAAGGCTTTAAAGTCTTCACATGTTATAGATTCACAAGATGTGTTTCATAACCCTCTTTCACTTGAGATCTCTTTTCACCCTTTATAAACTAAATTTTTTGCACCTAAATTCACATTTTTTGATGGCAAGGGTGATCTTAAACAACATATTTTAACCTTCTATGTGACATGCCTTGATTATGCTTCAAATAATAAAATTTTGACTAGATCATTTCTAAAGAGCCTCAAATACTATACTTTGAAGTGGTTTATGACTTCCATCTCCAATCTATGAAAGCATTCAAGCCTCTTTTAGATACATTTTTTGGCACACTTTTATATTAACATTACCAAAAAGGTTTCATATGCTCAAATTGCATAGATCAAACAAAGAACTAATGAACCAATAAATTAATATATCTTAAGATATAAGACAATGCTAGCTAAAATAATAAATTTTATAGTCGATATCCAATCAAAGTTTGGTTGTTCCTTTATATGAGTCCATTGTTTTAAATAAGTTTCAATATTTTAATGACTTATGCCATGTTATTTGCAAGACATATCCAATCAAAGTTTGCTTGCCCCTTTAAATGAGTCCATTATTTTAAATAAGTTTCAATCTTTAAATGGCTTATGTTATAGTGTACAAGATTATGAAATGAATCTTATTTCATTTAATAAGATCAAGTATGTAATTATGTTGGTAGAATAATTCATATTGTAAAGTTTTGTAGGATACTTGTCTGATATTCATGCACTATGTACTCATTTTGTCATTGTATAATATTTTTTATCCTATATGAATGAATTTTAATAGGCTATAATATAAAGATAATCCACTTTTGGTGTCAAGTATGAGAATAAGATGAATAATCATAGATTGGAAATTTTTATATATACCAATGTTTGTTATAAGAAAAGGGTTCTACTTTTGAAGAGATCAATAGAGATTTACATGGTTATGGTTACCTGTTTGATTTCCCACTTTGTTTCTTATATGCATTCTCATGTATAATGTTTGGTTACTTTCTATCAAATTAACCCAAATGATTTATTTATTTTTATAAAATACTAGCTATTGTTAATTCATATATGATGCAGGATAATTAACACTTACTATGGTTTTGTTATCCAAATTCCTATTTGAATACAATACACTATTATGTGCACTTGAAGTATATCATAGCTATCCTTATCCTTAGCATGTTTTCATACTTCAAGAACCTCTAATAAAAATGGTGTAATAAGCATGAAACTCCTTTTTGGAGGGGATTATGCTAAGATGGTTACCAAGGTAAAGATATATTAAGATATCGTTAGACCGAAGGATATGTAATTTTGTAGAAGAAGAATAAAAAGGGTTGGTCTTACTGTATAGGAAATCAGTCGAGAATATATTTATGGAGATATTTATGAAAATTTCTAGTGCAAGTTTCTTGAATTTATAGATAACTAGTTAGCATGGTTGTAATATTATTTTTTTAACCCAAGGATGGAAGGAACTATAACCTAGACTGAAGAAAAGATATACCGATTGTAGAGATTTGAAACTAAATGGGCAAAAGCAATATGTTATTGGATTACTAATATAATAGATAGGTATATAACTAAGTTTATATTAAAATGATATATATAACTTGTTTGTCAAAGGAATTTGAAAGAAATTTTTGTAGTGACTACCTATCCTTGTGCAGATGTTGGTTGTGGACTAGGACATGATGCCTATTCTGGCCAATATGGAGTAGTCACTTAGGGCATATGGGGGTGTGTGTGACATAATAGTGAATGATGATTATATGATTAGGTAAGTCTTGAACTTGAATCCAAAATGGAGACATGAGGGAAGAAGAGTTAAAAGAAAATTATGGATTTAGAACATGAGTTATGATAATAGAATTGATGGAGTAAATAAAAGAATACCTAGGTAGCTATGAGTAGAGTTAAGAGTAGCAGTAAAATAGATGAAGAATAAGTAGGAAGACATGATGAATGGGAAGAAAGAGAGGAATAAAAAAGGTTGAAGAAAGATGAGATGAAATAAGATGATGACTACTGGTAAAAAGAAATAAGTGACAAAGAGCGAGAAGAAGAAATGTTTAAAGATGAAGATAAAAATAGTGTAGAGATAGATTAATTAGATGATAGAAGTAGTATGAAACTATAAGAATGGTAATTATTAGAAGAAGGACATGAATTATTAAGTAAATAATCATAATGAAGTCATAGAGTAATCACAAGTTAAATCTTAGAAGAAGAAGAAGTCACAGGAAAAAATCATTCACCAAAAGAGCACACATACCCATAGCCAAATTTATCATATTAAAAAATAAGTTTTCAACTAGACGAACATGAATAAAATAGTTGGGAAGGTCCATTTTTAGAACAAGTTCATTTTTGGGGTACTAAAATTGAAACAACATCAATTCATAAGGCTTTAAAGGCCATAGGGTTTGTTGAAACTAAGCAAACAAAATAAGGAAACACAAAAATATAGAGTGCATAGGTTAAATCTCCTAGTGTGCAAGTAAATATTCATAGTACACAAGTAGAATCACATATAATGAATTATCCCCCTGTAACAACTATACATTAAATCCCTTCAACACTAGTTTATAAAATGGGTGTTGTAAGAACATTTATAAATATGGTGACCTATGATGGGTCTATAGACCCTGAACAATACTTACTAACATGTGAGATGATATGGCAAGCTAAGGGTATTACTGATGAGGCTATCCAAAAGTGAGAGTTAATAAGGGAACTAAATGGAAGAGAACTTGAATTTATGTACCATTGTAGTCATATACAATGTGAAAATTGATAACTTTAGTGTGGCTAATGACACCTAACCCATAGGTCCCTCCTGCTTGCTTTCATGACCCTCATAGGCATCATTCTATTGATTCCCAGTCACTCATAGCTATCTGGACATGATCCAAAATTAGATCAAATACTCTTTCTAGGAAAATCCATCCCCCTAGGTCTAATTAGCTAAGGACAATAGTACCCAACTTGGAATTTAGTGCTAGTGCCACTACTATCCATTTTTGGTTCTCCTATCTAAATTCATTTTTGCCCCAATGGTCAATTCATTCTAGTTCCCCATCCTTCTCCTTGTTGTCTCAACATGAGTACATTAAAACAATGACCAATATATCACTATAAAATCCCATTTAAATATCATTTGGAAAGGGGTTGGCAATTATCACTAAGCAAACAAGAATACAAGCAAGACTACTCAGGCAATCTTCTTTATTCTTTGTATATAGCTAGCCAATACACTTAAAAGCTTATCCAAATCCTTACACTAGTCCCTAACCACCTCAAGTGTATCTATTTTAACATTTTTATTCTTCATACACACTATTTCACAAAGCACATCAAGTGGGAGAACTACAAATGGCTTGATCCCTCTTTAGAGTACCAGTATGTAGGTAACATGCCCACACAAAGGGTGTGAATACATGTTTTATGAATCTTACACAAACTAACTCCCCCTCTTCAAATTTGGTCAAATTACAAATGAGTATAGGGTTTGAATACAAAATCTACTCTATAAAGAGTTCCATGGACATCCGATAGTCAAAACTTCATAAGCAGGGTCACACAGGCATAGAAAACAAAACCCAAAAAGTTTAGGTCTCTTGGAAAATAGTGGTATATGTGAACTAAAGCAATGGTGCCACTAGTGTCCTATTTTGGTTATCTTTCCAATCATAAAAAAAATCTAGATATTGATATGTGACACTATCCTAGTCCCACATAGTGAATTCCAGACTCTATAACCAGATTTTTATAGTAGCTATTAGAATGTAACATCATATCTCTCCCTCCTATTTTTGAAGTTGACCCAAAAAAGCCTCTTTGATGGGGATATGATTAGCATGCATTTTTTTAGTATCATAGGGCACTAGGCCATACAACAAACAAATGCATTAGTTTGAGACATAAGATATAGGATTTGATAGATGGTAATCATATTGATCTTAACACTTCATTTGAGCCTCCTCAAGTAAATAAAACATAAGATAAAGCTTTTAAAATATTCTCAAATCCATTTCCATAGCATTATAAAAAAGATACATGGGACACATCAAGGGTTCACTAGGCATATCATGCATATCCACCACTAGATACATCTAAGGCACCTTTAGTTGAGACACATCCTTTGAGTAACATGATTGGTGTATATAATTCTTGAGTTCTAGCTAGACCTTCCATTGCATTCTCAAATTATGAGATCATCAAGGATGATTTGTATTATCATGCACTCTTTATCAGATCTTACATTCATAATCATCATATTCATAGTGTTCTCATAGACAATGGATCCAATGTAAACTTGTGCACAATGACATTATTGTAACATTTGGGATATTTAGAGCAACATATTACCCAAATGAACATAAATATCAATGGATTTTGTAGGCACATAAAAATTTTATTAGGTGAGATTGTAGTTCCCCTACAGGTTGGTCCAACACATGTGGACACACCATTTACTATAGTTCCCAGTGAAAGAGTTTTTTATTTGTTACTTAGTCGATCATAGATTCAAAAACTTTGAGTAGTACCTTATATAGTTCATAAATGCATGAAATTCATGTATGCTAATCATTTTTTTAAAGTTGGTAGAGTTCCATATGAGTTACCACTCCCCACTTCAGAGCCATCTATTATTTCACAATCACAAATTTTAGTTTTACCACTAGTTTTATTTTTACCACGAGTTATAATTTCTCCTTCAGTTTTGATTTAGGTAAATTTGAGGCATCCATCATCAGCACACAGAGTTCATACACCTCTATAGATTCAAGATTCTAAATAGCATCTAGCTACAATATTCACACCCAGGGCATTATCATTGAGATCTCATACATCTACACACAGAGCACATGTTCAAAGAGATTATCCTACCACCAGATGGATCCCTAAGATCCCTACAACTACATCCACTTCTCATAATTACAAGGGGACCCCATAGTTAGTTTATAATTTAGATATTTTAGAGCATTTATATCATATACAACTTTTAGAGCCACAACCTTGGCCCTTCCATCATACTTCATGATCACACACAACCCCTTTCATCAATACAGGACACCATGATAGGGAGTCTCCCATGAGACTCGTCAATTAGTGTCATCTCTTCCCAGCTTACTTGTACATAGATTATATCAAAAATACCAAAAACATTCAAATATTTCAAAATACAAAAACATGCAAATAACTCAAAAAACACCAAAAATATTTTGGTTGTATGCATCCTCCATGCTTTACATTTATACTATCATGCTAGATGTACATTTATTATTCTATGCTATGTTTTGTTAATTTATCTACATTACCATGCTTCACTTGATCTTCTTTAAGTGTTTGCAGTGATATCCATATCCTTGATTTCTTCACTCCACCCATTGAGGGGGCATCCTACTTCATACATTCAAGACACATATCAATATATCTTCCCCCTAGGGGCATCTTCTACATGACTACACCATTTGGGCTATGTCATTTCTACACCACACACTCTATTTATCATGATTGATGTATTTTACTTACTAGTTTACACAGATTACTCTATCAACACTCACTAGTATATAACACTCATGTATTTTCTTAGCACATACCTAGTATTGTACTACATGTCTTGCATACTTTCACTTCTTTCTTTGATTAGTTAGATTTAATTATATTTCTAGTATTTCATGCTTTAATTTCTTCCTTAGCATAGCTAGATTGTTTGTATTTCTTGTAGACGCCTAAATTTGGCCACCAATGACCTCCAATCAGGATTTTGACCAATTTCCACCTAAAATGCACAATTTAGCCTAAAAACACTAAATCGCATTAAAATCTTTGAACCTAACATATTCAAGTGCCAATTTTGGCTAGAGTATCATTAAAAAGGTAAATGAAATTTATGGGCTAGCTAACTTTGAATAGATCATTTTGATTCAAAATGCTAATTTTGCACTTAGGTGCTCTGGATTGATCTTTTATATCAAATATCTTACATGGGACACATGCCTTTGTTATGTTGTGTTTAAAACATCCTAAATGGGATAATAGATCTAATGCATTTGACATTGCATTATAATTCCAATCCAGTCAAATTTTGGACCAATAATAAGGCATTTTGATCAATTTGCATAATTTATGCATAAATTGATTAATCATGCTTAAGATCTAATTAAACCAAATTAGATCCTAATTAATAATTCTATGGAAACTTGTTGAATAATTATTTTTTGAAATGAATATTGAATATCTACATCATCAGGTGACCTCATTTCTTGGGAAGACATCTCTAGGCCATAAATGCCACAAATATCAAGATTCATGCCTCTCATTCCTCATCAATGCCCTCCATGCCTCTTAATTTATCCTTTATCCCAAATATTGATGATCCTATTTATGGATTTTAATTACATAATTGGATTAATCCTTATCCACACATCTTAATCTTGAGATGGATGGTTCAAGTTGATTCTAGTCATTTACAAAAATATTTAAATAGAGAGGCCATGAACATCATTTCTAAGATATTTTGGTGTAAAGTTATTATGATCAAATATCTTCAAAAGTCATTTCAATTATTTTTACCATTCCAAATTGATTCCAAGCCAAGCCAAAGCCACAAGGTGCCAAGGATAAGAGGAGATATCCAAGCCTCCTTTGATGAAGACTTCATGAGTACAAGCTGAGTAAGCCCCTACAACAAGAATTTGGAGCATCCAAGGAAGGTGAAGGATTCTTGTTTTTATTTACTTTTTAGTTGTGTTTGTCATTTTTTTTGTTATTAAGCTCACCCTAGTAACTAGGCATGAAGGTGTTAGTTTAGTGTGTTGCTTGAGAATTTACTTTGTTCATTTTATCACTAACATAATACTAATCTCCTCTTCTTAGTCAAATTCCTAGTTCATATAATGGCACACTCAATGGGACCCAACACATCCCACACATGAATAATATCATTACGTAACTTTAAAATCTTCATTTAGATCATTAAATCTTTTACAATTTTATTTTCTAACTTTATTTTTCTATTTCTCTTTGTCATGGGTTTATACAGTAACCATCATCAATTGATTAAAACATCGATGAACCATTGTTAGTTAAGTATAATCTATGTTAGTTAAGTTAGTAAAACTATCATCAGTCTACATAACCATCACTGGTTAGTAAAACCATCGTCGGTCTACATAAACATTATCGTCACCGGTTAGTATAACCATTGATAGTCACTATGTTTTTTTTTCCACAAACTTGAGAGCTTATTTTTCTAAGTTGGTTGTTTCATCTTCAAAAGTGCTTCTAAGATAAACATCTTGCTAACATTTTTTTTTATAGGTTTTACTTAAAAAATCATCAAAGCATGCTTAAATAGATATTTTAAAACTTCTTTTAGGGTGTTTTAAAATGAATCAAACTTTTCATTTTGGTGCTTAAAGGAAAATCATTTAGGGTGATATTTCTTAAATATTATAGTTCAATTTCAAAGTTATAAATTAAGACCAAGGGGTCAAATGAACACCACCAAATCTTTCATTCAAGCTTAAAATTGAACTCACTTGTCTAATTTTTTGTATTCAATATTTGTTTAGTTGTTTTTTTATTGGTAAAGATAAGGATGTCATGGGTATGCTCTTCTATTTATCCCCTTTAAGGAATCCTTGGAATCAAAAGCACCATCCTTATTGAAAAAATTCCTAGTCCAAGGCTTAGAAATAATGTCATCTAAATCACTCCCCAAAAAATCATCAAAGTTTGGGTGACCTTGAAAATGACCCTAAAGTCTTTCTACTAGTCTTTTATTTCATGCAAACTGAGCTTATGAGGGGGATGTCATTACCTCCCATGAGTTCTTTAGGGAATCTTTGTTTTGGGTTTTCATATCCCAACAATGACTTCACTTACTCCTTCTAAGTTGCACATGGGATGTATCTATATTTGGAGATCACACTAAACTTAGTTAACAACAAGATGTAGTGGTTGTAAAAAGGACTAGACCTTTTTACAACTAGCCAATGTGATGGTCACACAATTTTTGTGCTTGTCTTTTACATCATTTGACATGAAAGTCAATGTGCAATTGAGTCCCCTAGAAATGTTTGAAATCTTGATAGTTTAATCAACCCCACATTTCCATATCCTTGTTAGAATTTGGATGATTATACTTAGTGTATTTTGGTCATTTTTGCTTGGTATGTTTTGAGACTAAAACTTGTTTTTTTGTTCACAAGCCATGTCAAAATAATGTATTTAAGTTAAGGAGGGTAGTGTTATGCTACCCAAATCATGTCAAAACATTTTGAGCCTTTTGATTCTTTAAAACATAACATAGATCACATCATTTGAGTATGCTTACACCATTAGTCTGCTCAATTTATTTCAAAACTTGTTTACCATTGTGCCAAAAACCATTTGTTTCAAACCATGTCATGTATACCATTTGGACCTTTGTCTTATGCCATCATGTTGTCCAATCTTGTCTAGCTTGTTTGGCCAAATCATTATTTTCAAACTTGAGTTTTTAATTAACTTTGTTAAGTTTGGATCTAAACATTGATTGATTTCTATTTAAGCCTCCGTTCATGGGGCTGATACATAGATCTTTATATTTTGGGTTGCATAATTTTGGTTAATCGATTACCCAAAATTGAAAACTATTGATGGTTTGTTTTTTCAATGCCTATCCTCATCATTATTTGTACTTTTATTTTGGAGAACATAGTCTCTCTCAAATGCCTTTTGCCTTATACCTTATGCTAATTGATCATGTTTATGTTTCATTCCATGTGTCGAGTCTATGTCAAAGTTATTTCCAAACTTGTTAGATTAAATCAAATCACATCAGCCTTTGTTTCAAGTCTATATTTTGATGCCATTTGGCCAAAATTCCTATCATATGCTTGTTTGTTTGAGCCTAGATTTTGACACCATGTTTGAACAAAAGACCTAGTAACTCAACTTTTCCCTTTCCTAGTTTAAGACCTTGTTTGGGACACTTTGACCTAGACCTTTGACATGCTATTTTTTATTCAAATGCTTGACCTTTTATGCATATGAAATTTGACATTAGACATTTGGTGTTAGATTATTTTATGCCAAGTATTAGCACAAATCATTTTGGAGATACAACTCCACACTTTTGACTAAGTTAGACCAAGTTTGAGCCATTTGTCCTTTGGACAGTTTTTTAGAGTTTTTAAAACTCTAAGCCTTTTTATTTTGGATCTTTCATCATTTATGTAGATATGTCTAGCTACACTTATGGTGGAGTCATGTACAATCCAAATTATGATATAATGGCTACATATCCCACTAAGAACCCTTATAGAGAAAGATTTTCTAAGTTTTATTATTCTCCCTATAGTAATACTCCATATGGGGAACATAATCAAAATCCAAATTGAGACCTTGATTGGCATGAAGAGGTTTGTGAGGATGAATTTGAAGGCCAAACTACAAACAATATTTTTTGGGATACAAATCAATACCCTCTTTGCACTAATCAATACATAAAACATACTCAAGAACCAGTGTATGATCCAACTCAAGATTGGGTTGATATGGTTTATCAAGAGGACTTGGATGCTTTGGCTTATGTAAACTATAAAAATCCACAATGTCCTTTTGTTATCAGATCATCAGCTACCCCTAACCCTCCTTTGTATTATACAAACTATCAAGCCCCATAATATCCAAGGAATACCATTACCATTCTGAGACCTCATGTTTTGGCTTGTGCAAGCAATCAAGCCCCACAATGCCCTATCATTACCATTTTAGGACTTCATCCTTTGGTTCATGTGAGAAATCATGTTCCCCAATGCCCTACCATTATCTAACCACAAGCCATTCCTCATCTAGAACCAATCTCATCCAAACTTCAAATGATCCAATCCTTTGAAGACCAAGCTGTGTTCAAATTTGGTATTTTCTAACTCATTAGAAACCAAAGCCAAGACAACCAACCAATCTAAGATGTTTTTGTTGAACCAATCACTTATGATAAGTTAATCTATGATGAATAACCTATTGATCATATACCAATTATCAAGAAGTCTCACTCTGATGAGTTAGTCTTTACTGAGTCTCTTTTTAATGATTATAACCACCTTTGGGTAAATCATTACCTTGACCATGTGCCTATTTTTAAAGAGCCTCCTATTTAAAATTTAGTCTCTAAGGAGTTTTTTCTTGACCTTTTTCCCATCTTAGAGGAGTCCCACTCTAATAAACTAATTTTTATGGAGCCCATTATGCCATCATAGGCTGTTACTTGTCCAAAACCAAATATTCAACAAGACATCATTGTAACAGAGTACCTATCAGATGAAGAATCAGAGTTAGAGTCATGTTCTATTCTTTAAATGACATTAGATTTACCATCATAATTTGAATCAACATTAGTCTCAACATCAAATTCAGAGTCCCTTGAGTTAAAATTAGATTCAAAAGAAGAATATATTTGTGGTTGTTACAAGATTGATTACACATGTCTTGCAGATCAATTTGAATACATTTGTGATCATTTTATAGTTTTTTAGGATAATTACTTTAGCTTTGACACAAGCTATCCTAGTATATTCTATGAGGATTATGTAACCTCTCCCCATACCATTACCATTCCATAGGCCATTACCATCAACCAAAATAGCCATATCATTGGCATTCCATCTCCCACAAGTGTCTATTAGGATTGATAGAATCACACTTTGTTAAACTATATCCATGGTGACATAGAAGTTGAAGAAGAGAAAGGAGGCCAATACCACATTCATATAGTAGAAGAACACTCTCCTAGTGAAACCTTTTTGGAGGCACTAGGGATAATCAAAGTCACAACTCAGCATCTTCTAGTGAAACTTTTTTGGAAGTGCTAGAAGACAATCAAATTCAAAACCCAATGTTCATTAGTGAAACCTTCTTAGAGGTGCTATGGGAAAATCAAGAAAACTTCATTGGTGAAAACCTCATTGAGGAACCAATAGCTAAGCACAAAATTTCTTCACTACTTGATGAAGACAAAATCAAATATCAAATCAAAATAACTTCCAATCTATAGCCTAATCAGATGGTAGCCACTCTCAAGATCAAACAACAAAAAAAATCTAGTGGTCCTATCAAGAGAACAAGTCTTCAGCCCCACCACAACCAAAATTATATTGAATCTAGTATCAATGACATTACGTGTAACTGAAAGACCTAATCTTCATTTGTTTCTTCACCATTCCACATTCCATTATCATCTACCATTCCCTTTCACAATCAAACCTATCATCAATTATTTGTCCTTATTTACCATCCATGGCTGCACTTTTCTTTATAGAGGCTACAAAGATACCTTGTATCAACATTTGAAGGAATCAGAATCAATGACCAATGAAGATCACAAAAGAATTATTGACAACCAAATCTATAGCTAATTTTTGATAGAGCAACTATTCAGATGAGGTGTGGGATAATAATCAACATGATCAAATTTTTTATTTGTATCATTTATTGATTAAGATGTGCATCTCCCCATCAACAATAAAAATAGAATCATATGTCATTTACCACACCCAGGCCAAAAACATGTACCATACCTTTTCACATTGCCATGCCATTTCCATTGTTACATATCCATTTGCTATTGTCTCATATTCTTACTATTCACCCTATCACCTAGGGGCAAACCCTCTTACCATTTATACATCTTATCATTTCACTCCTATCTAAACCAAAGCCTATTTTCAGTCATCCTACCCAATCTTATTTTGATCTTGGTTCATTTTGTTCTTCTTGCATCTTTTGTGAGAGGATTTTGATCAAGTTTCAACACTTAATCTAATCCATGTTTCAATAATAGTCTATGAAAGTAGTGTGACAATTGATCTGGAAAGATATCTTTCATTTTGCATCATGTATCAAGCTTGTTTATGTGAGCCTAATTATAACCACCTATGGGAAAATTAGTATCATTGACCTATGCCATTGTATCCTAGTTATAACTACCTATAGGCAAACTAGGGGAAACACTTGTTTATCATGTATTTCCACATCACCTTGCCATTACCATTTTCATTTGACTAGCCATTTACTAGATTTGAGAACTTATTAGAACCTAGTTGGTTTTTTCCTACCTTTTGTGTGAATGGAATTACTATAACTTGAGGTCATTTCAGGACTATGTAGGTCATGATCAATTCATGTTGAGGTCACCTCAGTCACCCTTTCTACCATGCTTTCACCATTTTGGGAGCAACCTAACACAAACGCTCTCACCATTTTGTGAGAAAGTATCTTGTCATTCTATAATGAGTTAAGATACCTCAAAATTACAAAAACATTCATAACATTTCAAAAATCCAAAAATATTTATCTTGTCTAAGCCTAGTCAGTTATCCTCGATCTATCTTACTAGGGCATGGTCATTGCTAGGATGATTTCTTTTGATTTTGTTTTTAGGCTTTCTATTTGTTTATTTATTTATGTTATTTGTTTGTTTATTTTCCTATCTATTTGTTTGTTTATTCACTTGCCTATTTTTTTGCTTTCATCATTATTGCCTTGACTCAATCTATATGCATTCATGGGTGACTCCTCAAGCACATTATTCTTGAGTCTATCCATATTTATACATCAATATTATCATCATGTTTTTTTATCATTGGTATATTGTTTTTGAGTGTTTATTGGATTAGGAGTTAGTCCTTAAGCATGTTTTGGGATAGTCTTCATGGTGTTCTATCATGAAGCCTACCATCACATGCTATAGAAAAAAAAATAGCTTCAGGAAGGTTTATAATCAATGGAGATGTAGAAGTTTCTCCTTGGCACCTTGGAAAATCCTTCCATCCCACCCTTGATCAAATTAACCCATTAACCATTCTAATTGTATCATTACTAATCAAGATGAACATCTCCTCATTGGTAGGTACAATTGAATCATTTATATTGATCAATCTTATTCTTCTATTCATCACATTCATTACTTTGAATCTGCTCATCTTTAATCTATATTTCAAGTTATATCCTTGAGTTACGCTTACTAATCAGCCCTAATTGGGGTATAATCATCTTTAGCCAATCTAAATCCTCTTAATGATTATAACCACCTATGGGTAAATCATTATTTTAACTTTTATTCCTGATTATAACCACTTTTGGGAAAATCAATATCTTTTTTTACATCAATGCATGCAATCATTTTCTCATTTGGATTAATCTCAACCATGTATTAATTCCATCTTTCTTCTTATTTCTTTTCGAAGGACCATCCATCAATAAATGTGATGGCCACTCCCTCGATGGGGCATCATCTCAAACTTCCCAAAACCATTTGGATCTTTGTTCTTGAACCATCATCTTCTTTTTGGCACACAAGCCTTTTTATCATTATTTGAGAAGATATTACTTTGCCTATGGTTTACAACATCTTCCCAAACAAGGGCAAACTGTAGACACCTAAATCTAGCCACCAATGACCTCCAACCAGACTTTTGACCAATTTCCACCTAAAGTGCACAATTTGGCCTAAAAACACTAAATCACATTAATAGCTTTGAACCTAAAATATTCAAGTGCCAATTTTGGCTAGAGTATCATTAAATAGGGCAATGTAATTTATGGGCTAGCTAACTTTGATCAAATTATTTTGAGTCAAAATGCCAATTTTGCACTTGGGTGCTCTAGATTGCT
The DNA here is from genome assembly GCA_037957365.1 of Torreya grandis. Classification (NCBI taxonomy): domain Eukaryota; kingdom Viridiplantae; phylum Streptophyta; class Pinopsida; order Cupressales; family Taxaceae; genus Torreya; species Torreya grandis. The sequence continues at coordinate 514,668 of JARHVA010000549.1, read as the reverse complement.
CTTTTCTATCAAATCTCTTGCATGGGACACATGTCTTTGTTATTTTGTGTTGATAACATCCTAAATGGGATAATGTATCTAACATATCTAACATTTAATTCTAATTCTAATCTAGTCAAATTTTGGACCAATAACAAGGAATTATGATCAATTTGAGTAATTTGTGCAAAAAGTGATTAATCATGTTTAAGAGTTAATTAAACCAAATTAGAGCCTAATTAATAATTATATGGAAACTTGTTGAATATTTATTTTTGGAAATGAATATTGAATATCTACATCATCAGGTGACCTCATTTCTCGAAAAGACATCCTTAGGCCATAAATGCCATAAATATCAAGATTCATGCCTCCCATGCCTCATCAATGCCCTCCATGCCTCTTAATTACTACTTTATCTCAAATATTTATGAGCCTATTTATGGAATTTAGTTACATAATTAGATTAATCCTTAGTCACACATTTCAATCTTCAGATGGATGGTTTAGGTTTATTCTAGCTATTTACGAAAACCTATAAATAAAGAGGCCATGAACATCATTTCTAAGCTATTTTGGTCTAAAGTTATTATGCTAAAATATATTCAAAAGTCATTGCAATTAGTGTTACCATGCCAAATTGATTCCAATCCAAGCCAAAGCCATAAGGTGCCAAGGAGAAGAGGAGATAGCCAAGCCTCCTTTGATGAAGGCTTCATGAGCATAAGCCAAGCAAGCCCCTACAACAAGCATTTGGAGCATCCAAGGAAGGTGAAATATTATTGTTTTTATTTACTTTTTAGTTGTGTTTATAATTTTTTTATTATTAATCTCACCCTAGTAACTAGGCATGAAGGTGTTAGTTTAGTGTGTTGTTTGTCATTTTTCTTTGTTCATTTTGTCACTAACACAATACTAATTTCCTCTTCCTAGTAAAATTCCTAGTTCACATTTCTTAGTTACTATGTGTCTTATATATGTGCCTCAGGAAATTTTCCAATGTCCTTTACTTCTATTCTTATGTGTGCCTTAGGACATTTTCCATTGTCTTTTACCTGTACTCTTCTATGTGATTGTGGCTTTCACGCCAACCTTGCTTGTCTCAATTGTATGTATATGTGGCCTTTTAAACATGCCTTGTATACTTGCTTTCTAGTTGAGTGACATGTGCCCATGTCCCTTGTTTTCTTGGCCCCTTGGCCATTCTTGTATGCTTCTTGCTTCTTACCTTGTATGTTTATTGCTTGATTGCTTATAGATTATTTGTAATGACATGATATACATCATACATTCTCTTGCTTTTTTAGATGTCATGATAGACATCATGTTCCATCCCTCTTTGATAACTAACAACTAACTAGACATTCAGTTCTACTTAAGTATATTACACATGCTATTACATTTTTATATCTATCTAGGCATACCCCTATTGATCTAAAAAACTCTCATTACAAACCATGATATATATTGAGATATCTTTTCAATTATCATTACTATATCATTGTATCTTTATAGTATAACACACTTGTAGGGCTCTTTCCTCTGAGGGTAGTCATTACAAGGTATTCATTCCTACCCTCAAAAGAGGGGGAAATAAACAAGGATTTTATCACATAGATTAGAGCTCCTAATGTTCAAAAATTTAGCTTTTAGAATACCCAAAATAGAAACCAGAAATCAAACTAGATAGAATAGACCAAGCAAATAGTAAAAATATTAGAATAGTCATCAGATTTAGCCTAGGACAATAGAACCAAGATTATACTATAGTGTTGGTGCCACTATTATCTATTTTTTGTGCTCTTATCTAAACAATAGAAAAACTAGACTTTCTAAAAGCAAGCAAAAAAAGTAGGTTCAGCTATAATTTTGCACAGTCATACTAGTTTAGAATCAACAATTTTTAGTACACTTTTACTTAGAGAATTTAGATATAGGGGAAATCATACATGGCATGATGGATCTCACTTGTAATTTTAGATATATAAGTTGGTATAAATTCTAGTTCAGAATCCATGTTTTAGATACTAGTGATTAGGGGCAATGTGCATGACACATTTATTTTATTTTCTTTCTAAGCTTAATATTACCCAGAAATTCTCAGTAGTTACATGCCTTATTCCATCTACAGGTGGTTGGAATCATTTTTGAGTGTCTTTCATACAATCCTAACTTCCACATTTTAGACTAGCTTGCATATGAGCCTAGTGCACCAGTTTTGGAGAGGCTTTCATACAACCATAATCTCCACCTTTCAAAGTGGCCTAGTTTCTAGCATACATTTGGCTATCCATACCAACATTTTTAGATCATAGTACATTCATGGGATTTAAGAGTCATCTCATATGACACACATTTCATAATGGTATTAATTCATAGCTTCACTTCATGAGGTAATGATGGAGCCAAAGGACTATCTAGCCTTTGTATCCTTGAGCCACCTACTCAGAGGGATTGGACACATAGTCCAAACATCAATCAACACATGCATGATCACCTAGTTTTACTTAGTGGGTGATGATGGAGATAAAGGGTTAACCTTTGCATTCTTGAGCCACTTTTAGAGAATTGAGCATTCAACTCTATTCATGATATTACTCTTGGTACAACACACATCTAGCATCACTCAGCATCACAATGGGTTTTATATTGGTCCATGTACCTAGTGAGGTGTATTCATTAATTTCCCTTCCTTTCTCTCTTACCTATATTTTATACATTATTACTTTAGATATAATGTATCTAATAAGAACTGATCTACTCTTTGTTTTCTCTTACAAATTTGCACTTCATAGCATGATCTCTTTATGCACACCTAACATCACATAGCTTCAGATTCACCCTTATAGGTAATTTCAAGTACGCTTTATATTTTTCCTTTATCTTAATATTTCACTTTTTTGCATCACTAGAATAAGGGGGGGGGGGGGGGAATGTAGTCATATAAAATGTGAAAATTGGTAACTTGAGTATAGCTAATGACACCTAACCCATAGGCCCCTCCTACTTGCTTTCATGACCTTCAAAGGCATATTTTCATGGATTCCTAGTCATCTATAGCCTTCCAGACCTGATCCCAACTTAGCTATATTGCTCTTTCTAAGACAAATCCATCACTTATGTCTTATCAGCTAAGGACAATAGCACCCAACTTGGACTATAGCACCGATACCACTATTATCCACATTTGGTGCTCTTATCTAACTGTATTTTTGGATCCAATAGTTAGTTCCTTTTGATTCCCCATCCTTCTCCTTCTTATCCTAAGGTTAGTACATTCAACCCATGACCAATATATCCCTATATAATTCCATTCAAAGATCATTTGGAAAGGGGTTGGAAATTAACACTAAGAAAGCAATATTACTCAGGTAATCTTCCCTATTTTTTCCATATAGCTAGCCAATACACTTAAAAACTTATCCAAATATTTACACTAGTCCATAGCCACCTCAAACACATCTAGTTTAGCATTTTTCATCTTCATACATACTATTACATAAAGCATATCAAGTGGGAGAACTACATATGGCTTGATCACTCTTCAGAGTATTGGTATGTAGATAGTGTGTCCACATAAGGGATGTGGATACACATTTAGTGAGTCTTACACACACTAACCCCCCCCCCCTCTTTCTCAAAGTTGGTCAAAGTACAAAGGAGTCTAGGGTTTAAAGACAAAATATGCTATATAGGGACTTCCACAGACATTCGATAGTTGAAACTTCATAGGCAGGGTCACATAGGCATAATGAACAAAAACTAGAAAGCTTAGGTCTCCTAGATAATATTAATAGAGGTGAAATATAGTGCTAGTGCCACTAGTGTCTTATTTTAGCACTCCTATCCAAACATAAAATGAACTCTAGATCTTGATTTATGACACTATCCCAGTCTTGCACAGTGAATTTTAGACCCTGTAATAGCCATTTCAGTTAGTTTCTAGCTGACTCTTATTTTCTCTCCCTTATTACTATTTTTATAAAGATTAAAATTACATTCAAATTACATAAATTATTATCTTAATTATTTCATATTTTTTTACTAATTTTACTACTCAGACACTTTAACTAAATTAAGAATAATACACCAATATTCCCAAAACTGTTAAATCAACCATAGATAAATTATGCAGGAAAGCCTCTAGTAAGTTAAGGAATGGCTTATCACAAAATTTAAGATAAATAAATGTACAAGTTATATTATTCAAGACCTTAAAGACATTAGGCAAAAGCCAAGACAATCTTTATGTAATTATGATCATAGGTTCTTTGATGCTATGAATAAGGTGGAATTTTCCCTAGTAGATAAAAATAAAGTTATATGGTTAGTTAAAGGACTAAATTATAGGATTATATTTTCTATATTTTAGACTCAATATGCTACTAAGGGTGGAGTAAATTGAAGACTATGGGTAAGCTCCCATAATGGGTTCTAAGATTGAAAATACATTGCAAGATTTTATGGAGGATGGAACAATACCATGAAGTAGATAAACCTAAAATAAATCTATAGTGTATGGAGTTTTGGAAAGAATAGCATCATAGTAATGATTGTCTTAAGATCAAAATATATTTCTATACTATTTTTATAGTAATAGGGCACACAACAACGTAATTCCATCTCTTATAATAGGATGTTAAAAGCCCACAGAGTTTGTATTGTAATTTTTTTAAGTCACATAATCATGATGAAAATAATTGTAGGGATTTTTAAGATCTAAAAAAGACATTAAAAATAATGTATTTTCCATCATTATACAAGTGACCTCAATAAAGTAGTAAATTCCAGGCCCAAAGGTAGATAAGGGTTGTGCAAACCAACTAGGTATATAATGGATTTTTAGTTCACCTTATCACCATCCTCAAGGTTTGGATGGATGGACCCCTCCTTCACAAAGTTAGACACCACCATCACTATAATACTAGTATGTAGCACCTTGGAATCTGGTAATGCCACAATAGTAGAAAACTAGTTAAACCCCACTAGTTGCATAACAATAATTTGGAATTGGAGATAACACCCAACAAAATCAACATTGAAAAACAATTCAATAATAGGGAGGTTATAGAGGAGGTTATTATTTGAATAGAGGAGGATCTAAAGGCATATATAGAGGAGGTTACCAAGGGGGTCGAGGAAATAATTATTAATGCCCTCCTTTGCAATGTTACTTATGTGGAGAGTATAATAATGTGAAATGCAATTTCCATTTAAACCCTTAAAGATAGTCTTAATGCATATATTTATAGGTATATGAACAACATGAGATAGAAGATTGTCCTATATTAGAAAAGAAAATATAGGAAAAGGCTAAAAATAAAAGAAAGGAAAAGTCTATAAAGAATGTTAAAATGGTGAATGCACAGCCTAAGGAAGATGCATTATTAAATGTTGTTAAAAGACACTAACACAGAGAAAGGATTGCCTCATTTTGAAATACCTCAGGATTAAGGAATATAGAAAGTAAAATAGGATAAATACCTAGATAGATCTATATAAAAAGAGATAATGTATGAAGCTACACAAATTTTGAAAAATATTCAACACTAAGACACTATTAAAGGAGATGCTGCAACAATAGATGCCTAAATGTATGGATAAATCATGCACATTATGTAGTAGGATAGATTTTTTATTGTACTAAAATATTTACTAAAGCTATTAAGTAAACTACACAATTAAGACATCTCTCATAGTATCACAAACTTGATACATAATTTACTAGAGTGTTCATAGTGAGGGCAAAAAAAGACAAAAAATCGTGTTTAATATGTAAAAACAAATAAGCCATGGGATGTAGATGCATGAATCAACATTGAATTTGTAGGCTATGAAATTCAAAATGTTTTCTTTGATTTTGGTAGCATGGCCAACATAATCCCTAGGTCTACATGGGAGACTATTAGATGACCAATTCTTAGTTAAAGTCTTGTGACTCTAATCTTATCATACTATGGATGAGTTGAGCCCATTGGTAGATTATAAGACATTGATATCAAATTCATAAAGCTAAGCCTACAAGGTGATTTTGAAGTCATTGATATGAAGACAATAACAACTCATTACCCTACACTAATTAGAAATAAATGGGCATATGATGGTCATATGACTACCAATGCTATGCAAAATCAAATAGAAATGCATTAAGAAGATAAGATTATCATCATTCATATGAATAAGGCACACAAACCCTACATCATTCTGGATGAACAAGACTCTCCTTATGTTGTACAAGATCCAAGATAGATGAAGGTAAAATCTAAAGAGAATCTAAAATATCTACATGCAGCTGAGTGCAACTTCTTATCTGATCATACTAAACATTAGCTATGATCTTTAATCACTCTATAATTAAATACATCTTCATAATGGAAGCCCAAATAAATAGTTACTCAGCCATTGACACCTCAGTTTGTGATAGAGGATTATGCATCCATGTCCACTAAATCCCTTACTTGCTATGAAGTTGATTTTCTCTATCAATCAGATGATTATATGCAATATTATATAAATCTAACTAGAGAAGGAACTTTTCCTTGGGAAATAGATTTTTCTATCAGTGGAGACTCAAATATGCATTTACTCAATTGGGATCATGGTGATCATGAACTTCAACATATAAGAATGGTATTTTCCCATGAGAGACAACTTTCTTCATACTATGTGACTGAAGATATCAATCAATTCATTCTATGACTACAAGTTCATATACCTACCATTAGTCAGTGGGTCAGTACCTTAAATTATGATTTGAAGGGAGTTACAGTGACATGGTGGGCAATTCATAGGAACAATCAGCTTGACTGGGATGATGCATACAGACTTGTAATCAACAAATTCTAACTACCATAGGTCATCATAAGTAATTGGCATTTCTTTTAGGAAGGTGAGTACCTTAAAATTTATATCCATAAATGTGTTGAATTCTAGACTAAAGAATGTGTGGCACCACTAGGCTCACATATATCATTACACACTTTCCCCCTTAGCATCAACATGGTATATAAATCAATAATGAAGGAAGGAGATAAAGAATTGGGCATAGGTGTAGATAGAATTCATATAGACTTTTTTATTTGAAGATGAGAATACTTTAGTTCAAAATGTGTTGCTAAAAACCAAAAAATGTGTATGCCATTGGTGTCCAAAAGATTTAAGCACCATGATAGAATCTATTATGTAGAAGAATGCAATCTATGATCTAAATACAAAATTATAAAGACACAAAGCTACAAATATGGAATAACAATATCTCATTCAATCATGCCATAGATTCTAGGATGATTTAGATGCAATTGAAGATTCAAATACTAATGGTGATATTAATCTCATTAATTTGTTTGCACTTGAATGACCAATAGAACCAATAAAGGACCTAGTCATAGAACCCACTAAATAAGACAAGCTATGCAACATATAAATTCTATAACATGAAGGATAATGAGTGATATAATAATTTATTACTAAGGAAAATTGTCAAACTTATTATCACCCTATGAAAAATCATGTGGAAAACATTGAAAGTGAGGAGATTCCTAAACTAGCACATATAGGTGACTATTGGAGTGAATCCAATGTTTTAAAAGCTATGAAACTTTTGTGGTATTATCAATATGTGTTTCCCACCAAATTTTTATAGGTCATAGGAGTAGACCCATCCATAGTAAACATTCATATCAAACTCAATGAGTGTGCATGAACCATAAAGAAACAACCATACAATTTTAATCCAAGCATGAAGTTGAAAGTGAAGGCTAAATTAGATAGAATGCAAAACACATGTATAATTTATCCAGTAGAAAAGGAAAACTAGGTTATCCCTATGATAGTGAAACCTAAGAAAATAGGGGAGATCATATTCTATGATGATTATCAAATTTTGAATGATACTTGTGTAAATGATCCATTTCTAATTCCATTCACATATGAAGTTTTAGTCTATTGCAAGTCATGAAATCTACTTTCACTGATGGTTTTAATGGCTATCATCAAATACCCATCACATAAGAAGATAGAGCTAAAGTTATTTTTTTCAAGGAATGGGGATCATTTTCATACAAGGTAATGCCTTTTGGCCTCAAGAATGCACCTACAATTTTTTCTTGAGCAGTGGTGACTACATATAAGGATTTCATTTACAACTTCCTAGAAGTTTATCTCGATGACTAGGTAGTATTTTATTTGTTTAAATAATATTTTTTCAAGTTGTGCCTCATGTTATAATTTTGTCAAGCTCTACACATTAACCTAAATCTAATAAATTCTTATTTTTTACACTTGTTGGTGTCTTACTAGGTCATGTAGTGTGTAGTTAAGGGATTTTGGTGGACCAATCCAAAATTATAGTCATCTAGAGTATGCTTCCACTAGTCATATCCTCATAAGTGTGATCCTTTTTTGGACATATAGGGTACTATCAGAAGTTTATCAATGGATATGTAGCCATTTCATATCTATTAGATTATTTATTACACAAAGGTGCAATGTTTGCCTGGACTTCTAAGTGTCAAACAACCTTCATAGAACTAAATTAAATAGTGGTCTATACACCTATTCTTATCTTTATATATTGGATAAAATACTTTCATGTTAATGTTGATGCTTATGGTATCATAGTTGGTGTTATGCTTTCATAGCCAAGAGATGGTGGAATGGACCACCCCATATATTTTGCAAGTCAAAATTTGTTTGATGTAGAAAATAATTACATGACAAATGAAAGAGAAGCACTGGCCATACTATTTACATTACAAAAATTATGACACTATATTCTTATGACACCATTTGAATTTTTCACATATCATAAATCTTGGTGCTATCTAGTTAATAAGCTTATGCTTAGAAGATGCATTTCAATATGGTTGATGCTCTTTCAAGTAGATAATATGTTGGACTAGACCATCTTAGTCACATCCTAAATGGAAAAGAATAAGAATAATTAATTTAATATTCCCCTGATGTCCATCTCTTTTGTATTTTTATGATCCCTAAATACTTTGAGGCAATTGCTAATTCTCTAGAATAAAGAGTATTCCTTGTGCACTACCAAGAAAGAAAGAAGTAATTTATCACTAGAGATTTTTCATATACTATTATAAATGGGATCTTGTATCATTTGGGTAAGGATGAAGTACTACATAGGGTAGTTATAGAACATGAACAACCATAGTTGTTATAGGAGGTGTACCAAGGAATAGCAGGAGGTCATTTTACTATAGAAGCTACTACAAGGAAATTGTTATAGAGTGTGTTATGATGGTTGAACCATTTTTAGGATGCACATAGAGTGGCATAGCACTATGACATATGTCAATATATAGGGAAGCTACTCGAAAAGGATGAAATGTTATTTTAACCTTTATAAGTTGATTAACATTTTACATAGTGGGGTATCAATTTTTTAGGACCTATCAATCCTACAAGTAAATGCAGTAAAACAAGGTATATTATCACTATGATAGATTACTTTACCAAATGGGTTAAAGTTTTTATGACACTTAGTTATGGTGCAAAGGATGTAACAAAGTTTCTTTACAAAAATATCGTTACAATATTTGGATGCCCAATCAATCTTGTTAACAATCAAAGGAAATAATTCTTGAATAATACCATAAAATCTCTTATTGAAGCATTCATGATCTCTCATCATAAAATTACTATGTACCATCCACAATATAATGGCCAAGCTAAGGATTCTAATAAAGTGTTGGGCAAAATGTTGACAAAGATTTTTGATGTCAAGAGAGAGGATTGGGAAGATCACATTCCTATGATTCTTTGGGCATATCACACACATTATAAGATGGGTACATGTTTTACTCTATTCCAGTTGATTTTTGGGCTTGAATAAATAATGTTGATGGAATACTTAGTACCCATTCTATGTATTACTATGGTCATAAGACTAGGGGATCATGATTCTCTCACCACCAAACTTCTCGAATTGAATAGGATGGATGAGTTTTGATGTAGTTCATACTTGATACAATAATTTCACAAACAGAGTTATAAATTATAGAATTATAGGAGTCTATGCCATAAGGAATTTCATAAAAATCAACTAATTTTGTTATATGATAGTTTATTTAGAGCATTTCTAGGTAAATTATAGATTAGATGGAAAGGGCCTTACATTATAAATGAAATATCACAATAAGGAACCATTGTTTTGAGATATCTATAGGGAACCATTTTTCTAGGGTAGGTGAATGGTTATAGGCCTAATCCCTACCACTAATAATCTTAATTTATCTCTCTTCTAAAGGAGTAGGTGTTGAGTAACATAAACTAGATTAGGATTTCCCATTTTTATATTTTTTTTTGTGTGTTTATTTTTCTATGTGTGCATGTGTATGTTTGTAGATGATCTCTTTAGTATCTTTTGGGAACTAGGATAACACATATAGTGTGTGCCAACTATGCATAGTAAAATTTAGGTACACCATTGATGATGTCAATAAGAGTGAAAGAAAGCAATTAAGTCCAGGAAATGTATGGTCAAGTCACATAATCCAATATATTTGTAGTATAATGGTCATTCCTAATCAGTTAATGCTAGATTTAAGGTTCAATTGACTTAATCTTCATTAAATCAATAGTTGTTCAACATCATCCATTCATACTATAGTATGGATAGAAAATAACATAATGACATATCTTGACACATGCACCAATGACTAACTACCTTAATTAATAGATTAGATAATATTTTCCACATCAACATTTACTTGATGTCAAATAGACAGCTCAACATGATATTTATGTGGATAAAAATAGGCAGAAAATCTATAAAGGCATAAGGTTGTAAACCAAGTCTAAATTTCATCCTTGTAAAAAATTTCATGAGCAAAAATTTCAAGAAGTTGAACTAATTTATACTTCACAAAAAGAAAAAATATTTTTAATTTATTTGATCAGAGATCATAGATCATTTGAAAATCATAATGAATTTAATAGATTCCTAGAAGGAGGTAATGGGCATTGATATTATGCTCTAGTAAACAAAATTCACTAATCCTAAGCCATTTGACTACCTTTAAACAATATAGTAAAAACTATTTTGACTAGATCCCATAGATGTTGCACAACCACTAGCTCTTACAATCCCCCATCACTTTTAGAACATATACATCAAGCACTTGCTTGGCATGCACACATTCAACAACTTGGGGGAGATTATGTGAATCTTGTATTGAATCTACAATGATTGAAACATCTACATTATCCCTACCACCATGATAGTCATTAATACAAAAGTAATGGCCTGAGCTTTGGGCATGACTATGAAAGGGGATTTTTTGGTGCCATACAAGACAAGAACTCCTATCCTTTCAGAGGTCAGAGATTTATATGTTTATAAATACATAGAAATCCAAATTAAATAAATTTAAGATGAACTAGTGTGCATCCTAGTAGAATACATCAAATAGAGGTTTTGGTAGACCACAAAGTCTGCAAAGCAAATTCCAAAAGGGGTCATCAACATTGCACATCACATGATCCACCATAATGAGTAGTTTAATTGGACCAAATACTATATTCATGAGTTGTTTAAAAATATCAAATAATGTTTCATGACTTCTAAGTAGACCTTATAATACAAGTTTCTCATCTTTCTATTGTGATTCACCTAATAGAAGCCCCTTAAAGGATAGGTACACCCTAACACTGATTATTGGATAGCATAACAATTTTTCAACATGAGATAGACACCTGAGCATGGATCCTTTGTGCATGAGGGTAAATTCAAATTATTGTGAGAGGATTATTTAGAGTTGATCACCACACATCCTCAAGTGCCATCGAATGTCATGCAATACTTAAGAAAACATGTTGTCACCTTGTTACCAAAAGGGGTGTTCATCCATATTCATGAGCTACTGAGGTCATCATTTAGACATATTCCCTTATTTGTTATCATGGCCATGGTGTAGGTTAAATTCAATAATAAAAAATCTTATGCATCCAAGCATGCAACACCTCTCCAACTTATACCACATGGTGCAATAGTCTTTGTAGACAAAAACACAGGAAGCCATAATGTCATATCCATAAAAAGGAAAGTGAAATTTCTGTATCAAAAAAAAAATCATCATTTCCTCCACTAAATTTTAAGACAAATAAAATCACAAACTAGCTATATGACCCCAAGGTGCCCTAAATCACAAGCTTATATGACCTACCTTAGATGGGAATAGATGAGAAGGAGGTTTACTAGGTTGTGGTCACAAAATATAAAAAGAGATTTTTATGATAGAGAGGAAGAGAAGGAATTATTATTCTGGAAGGTAGTGTGCACAATCCAAGTGTGCAAGAAGGATCTTCCAAATCTATGGATGGAACTACAACCTTACCTTGTATTCATCATGATTGACACTATATACAAAGAAGCTAAGAAGATATGACAAAGGGTTGATGTCTTATAGTAGTAACCTTTGTCCATTGTTTTAGCCATCAACATCTTTATGCCACTACTAAAAAGTCAACAAGAGTCTCTAGTGTGTAGACCTATAACTCGGTGAGAGGTGAGGGTTTTGCCTACCCTCAAAGAACACAACTTATATAGGATAGACATGGTGTAAGAAGTATATCCTTCTCTATCTTCAACTTCACTACCACCCAAATGTAGGTTGGTTACTCTATTTTACAAGAAAGCACATGTCTCTAGCTCCATGGTCTATACAAGTGATTCACCACCTTCATAAAAAGCCTCAGAGGTCAAAGAGATCACACTAAAACAACCTAAACTAGAAGGATAATGGGCTTCATGGGAGGATATAGCTCATGAAACAAAACAATGAGTTCAAAAAGAGGAAAATAAATCTAGAAGTATCAAGCTCACCAATAGCAATCTCAACAAACAAATCAATAAGCTAAAGAAGCTAAGGCCACACAAAAGGCCTAGGATATAGAGGTTGATCGATAAAAGGATATCAAGGTGGCCAAAAAGTCATAAGAAGATAACAATGTAGAGTAAGCATAAGAAGTACATCAAAATAAAATGGAGGAAGAGAAACAAAAAAAAAATTTGCTCGTTGCCAAGGCAAAGGCCGAAGAAGAAAAGTAATAACATGACACAGTGGCATAGGCAATACAAGATTTAGAGGATGTCACTCATGAACAATAGTAAGATAAAGAATCTATGAATAATAAGAAAAGAATAAGATGAATCTCTACACAAATAGAAGGCCCAAGTGTAGAAATAACAGGCAAAGGTAACCAAGGTGCATGCTAACCTAGTTGTATAGGCACAAGCTCAAGCTAAACAAGCTAAGATTACTATGCTTGAGGAATAGAGGAAGAAATAAGAATATGTACAAAAGATACATGATGAATAACAAGCAAAAAAAAAGTTGTGGAGGATGATCTTAATAGGAAAGTAGAGGAGGATGCCAAAAAAATAGGATGAAGACTTTATGCAGTAACTCAAGATTGTAGCTGAGGCTATAGCATAACAATAACAAGTGCCTAAACAATAACAAGCTTGATTAGAGTATCTAGAGAATGATGAATTACCATCTATAACTATAATAGTTGTGAAGAAATTAGAATTGCCTTTGGGAGGAGTCTTACTATGGGACATCCCTACTATGGGTGCTTGATGTACCATCTTCTCCCTTCCACTTATGACCATGCCATGAACTAACCCTTTAGTGTCTATAGGAACATTGACAAAACTCCCCCTTTAGTATTAATCCTCATTGGATGTCTCTAGATTACCACTAAAGAAATAGTTAGAGGGAGTAGTAACATTATAGGGTTCCATTATGTATAAGGTTGCCTCCCTAGAACAAGAGATTGATTGGTCCAAGGTTGAGAACATTGAGTTGAAGGATTTCCTATAAGAAATTACAAATATTATCAAGGACACTTGTCCCAATTTGGTCACTTGATAAATTAGGGACCAAGTCATGTTTGATCAACATAGACTCAAGACACTTGTCTCTAAATTAACCAAGGACTAGTGCATAATAAAAAAACTCCATGCAGTCGACACATTGGTGCAAGGTGTTAAGATCAAGGTTATGACTCTCATCACTCTAGTGGAGGAGTATGAAGGAATTCTTGGCATTAATATAATTTAATCATAATAGGTGTCATGTAGTGTCTTGGACTAGAAACAATAATTGGATACTTCTTTAGCCATTTCCAACATATAATTTGTACAAGCTACCACCACCAAAGATACCATGGTCATCCATACTACCACTAGAGAGGAGAAGTATGGATCACTCAAAGAGTCACTCAATGTCAAGGATAATGTGTGTGACAACCTCCTAAATTGGTAGATCTAACTTTTATGTAGTTCCCTTACCAACCTCCAAATTCAATAACATATAGATAAGATCGAGCAGCTAAGTGGTGAGATTCAAAAAAGGGTCATAAACACCAAGGTAGCCTTGAGCATAAATTATGATGTAGTTCTCAAGCAAATAATTAGATACCATGTTCCATTGTTCACCCTACTACAACTGGTCCAAGAAGGAATGTTGGATTGGCATGACTACAAGATAGATCTAACTCCCTTTTCTAGTGCAGTTGCTTATATTTTCAACACAACTATGTATAACCTAGCTTCTGAAATCCAAAAGATCATAACTCAGTACAAGAAAACATAGTCCAAGTTTAAGGAATCTTTTTGTCAATCATCATCTGTGTCTATGTTACCACCATCAAGCTAAGTACCATGTAGAGTACTAATTTTGAAAAGTTTGTATTAACATTTTGTATTACAAATGATTTAGTAAGTGGACATCTAGTTATGCCAACCTATTGAAAATACGCAAAGGGTAGTAGTTTGGTATGTTAGTTAGTTGAAAACCCAAAAGGGTGGCTAAGTAGTGTGCAAGTCATGAAAACCATAAATGACACCTTTAGAGATTAATGTGAATCTTATTGGTCTAACCATTTCTTCAACCTCTACTCATTTATGCAATTTTAGTGATCCTATGATGTTATCTCGAGATGAAACAACATTTTAATTTCAAGAAAGTGTTGGTAGAATAATTTAGATTATAAAATTATGTAGGATATTTATCTGATATTTGTGTTCTATGTACTCATTTTGTCATTGTATAGTCTCTTTTGTCCTATCTACATGACTTGTAATAGGATAAAATATGAAGAGACTCCACTTTTAGCACCAAGTATGAGAAGAAGGTGAATAATAATAGATTATAAATGTCTATATATACCTATGTTTTTAAGAAGAAAAGGGTTCCACTTTTGAAGATATCAATGTATAATGCTTGGTTACTTTCTATCTAATCAACCTGATGTTTTATTTTTATTTATGAAACACTAGCTATTCTTAATTCTTACATAACACAAGATAATTAACACTTACTATGTTTTTTTAATCCAAAATCCTATTTTAATACCATACACTATTATGTGCACTTTAATTATATCATATATATCCTCATCCTTAGCATGTTCTGATGCTTTAGGAACCTCTGCTAACAAATAAACTAAAAAACTAAAATTAAAGCAAGCTCGAAGGTGAAACCTCTTGAGCCTAAAAATGAAACAACCACCATGGTTAATATAAATTCACAAAAAACTAATCATTTTTTCCTATCTAATTCACCAAGAATATAATTTACGCATGTATCTAAGCCTCATGTTTCATTACTCTTACAGTTGCTAGAGTGACATATTATATCCCTCCCTCCTCCTAAAAAGGTTGATATAAATAGACCTCTACCCAAAGGATATGATGCAAATGTTTTTTGTGACTATCACAAAATCCCTAGGCATTATATGAACATATGTTTTATCCTAAATCATAATATAAGATCTCATCTATGACCGACATATTAGATTTGACAATCCTCTAAAGGAATACAGTTCACAACCTAGTGATCACCATAAATAAAAAATATTTAATAATCCTTTGTAATACCATTCCAAAAAGGAACAAGAAGTTCAAATCGAATATAATTCACATCCTCCTCCATCATATTATGGACACCCACTAGATGGGGTTATTGGTGCTTACATGCGACATATACCTCCTATGGTTTAGAAACATATTATTTCATTTGATGGCAATGAAATTAAGGATGATGACTCTGATATTCATTCTCTATTCATTCAATCATACCTTTATAAAACCCCTATACATAGTGTTATGATTGATAATGGTATAAGTAAAAATGTTTTCATCGTGACATTACTTATGCATTTCGGTTATACACATCACGATTTACACTCCTCTACTAGATCAATCAGATTATTTGATGAGACCTCCTAAAAGGTTTTTGGTAGGATTGATATACCTTTATAGGTTAGTCCCACACATATGGTTGCTAATTTATTATCTAAATCATAAATAGGTGTCCTTGACATGATATTGGGATGACCTTGGATACACACCCTTTGATCAGTACCTTATATAGTGCATGGGTGTGTTAAGAATATTCATGCCAATTAGGTAATTATGATTTATAGTATTCCATATGAGTACCCTCTTGAACAATAAAAATTCATATTCATACCATTAATTATCAATATTATTAGTTCTAATCCACCATAAAAAGGTAAACAACAAGCAATCTCCTTTACTAGGAAACCAATACTTGAGAGACCTTTATATCAAAGACAAATAGTGGGTTCCATGGAATCTTCATCTTCTATGTACCATATTCAAATATCCAAAGCACCTGAACATGTTTCTACTATTCCTATTCCAAAGAAACCACAAAATACATAGAGATGGGTTACAAGAGCCCCTATTCCTTATATTGGTACTTTATGACCCCAAAGTCTTATTATACATACACTGAGCATCACATATACTACAATGATAGATATTGCACATATATATGTTTTTTTGAGAGTATCACTAGTTTATTACACCATGTCTTAACTGGGGAGATACCTATGATCATTCTTTGGATGAATTCATAGGATGATCTTGTCTCTTCCAAAAATACCCAAAAAATAAAAAAAACATTCAAAAATCCAAAAACATATTCAACACCTACATGTTCTATTGCCTCTTTGGCATCTATGTGTTAGTTTAATGTTGAAGGATAGCTTATAATTTAATCATATATACACATGCATACATAGATAGATGATACACTTAATGTGTTGGTATTTCCCTCTACTCATGTCACGAGGATGTTGGATGCATCCACATTATATGATCTTGATATACATAGGTTGTATGGTTTGATGATAAATATACACTATCATATCCAAGCTTACATATGTACTAATGCATGCTTTATACATGATTATATCTTACACATGGTATTTGATATGCTATGAACTTGATGTTTTTTGCTAACATATTTGATCTATTAGCCACTATGACTTGTTTATGTTGGTTGCTTATGATTTTCCTTTACATATTTCCTTGAGTTTTTTGCCTTGATATTATCTTACTTTTTTGAGAATTTGAATATGTTCCATTCTATATGGCCCCTCTGCATAAGTTTTTCTCCTTGTACATTTTACTAAGTCATGTCCATTTGATTTTTCAACATTTGAACATACCCCTTATTTGTAGTCTCTTTAGACCATTACCTTTTGACTTGATTTTGAGTTTTATTGTGTGTGTGCTTATTTTCTTGTTGAGATTGTAATGTTACTATCTATATATTTCCATAATTCTTATCATGCTACTTAGGCCTACATATTATAACATTGGTTCTATGTGATTCAATGATGCATTTACCTAGACATATTCCTTCTATATGCTAGATGGTTACATTCATAAATTTATAGTTATCTTACTTGTTTGAGGTGAGGTAACTTTTAGGTACTATTTTTTTCCTAACCTCAAAGGTGGGGCATGTTATGGAAGCATGTTATTCACACTTTTCATAGTTTTTAGATTCAGTGGGGACCTATCATATGGATATGAATTCCACACATTCATAGTCTAGATTATAGTGGGGTAATAATTTGGAGGCATGTTATCCACATTTATTCATTATTTGGTACTTATACTAGTTTACATATTTAGTGGGGGCATGTCATATGGGCATGGCTTCAACATATTCATAGTTTTAAAATTCAGTAGGAGCATGCTTTAGAATCATATTTTCACATTCATTTAATATGTTACTTATATCGATTCACTGTTTCAATAGGGGCATGCTTTGAAAACATGTTTTACACATCTACTTAGCATTCAACATCTCCAATTTATAGCAAGATCATGTTTTAGAAACATGTCCTCCACATTGGTAATTATATTAGTTTCATATTTCTCCATATATAGTAGGGGCATGCCTTGGAAGCATGTCCTCCACACTTACATAGGTATCTAAATTGGCTAAAACACATAGTTATATGACTCTACTACACATTTATGGTAGAATTCTATACATCATACCATTGTTTTACATAGTTTCAGCATGAGACATATCTAAGGTGTATATGATATGAAACATGTGCCTAATATTTCAAGATAAAAATCAATCCCATATTCTAAAACATTTACACATATTGATACCCAACGAACTTATACAAAATTTAGAGAGCCAATCTATTACAATAGTTTGTTCACTTTTTTGGTATGGTTGAGGTCATTAAATTATTCAATCTTTCCAAGTTTTTAGTTTGGAATTGATCATATAAACTCATCAGGTTATGACTATCATTGGGTTGCATGGTTAAGATAATCTCAACTACTAGTAGAAACTCACTTTTACTCCAAATTTGGTGTCATGTGCATTCTAATATATATCTCTTTCTATCTACTTGGATATATGCACTTCATAGATTTATCTATATTTATTCTAATCTTAGTTTAAAAGCCTTATAATTATACATATTTTGAAAAATAACTTTCAAATATGAAAGGTGATTAGATCGACACACAAGTGTACTCTTAAACCTTAATCTTTTAATTTCAAACTATTTCAAGTAATTTTGACGTAGATTATATACACTGATTATACACTATAACATGCTCTTGGTTGCAGGTCAGTCATCATCAAAGTACTCAAATTCAAATTTAACTAAACACTTAAATTCAACTCAAGAAAATAAAGGGTATGAATACACACCCAAATAAATATTAATTTCTTTTACACTATATATTTTATTATTAGATTAAAGGGGGGGAATGTAAATGATATTTTATGATTGTATAGCATCTTAGTCTTGTACACTTGGTAAATTTAGATCCTAGATTTTTCTCTTAGTTCTACACATACCATGCTTCCAAAAGCCTTGCATATAATTTATATTATGCCCCTTTTCCTATATTTTAGTATGACTAAATTTATATTGATGACATAAACATCCCATCTTGCCTAGAATACTTAAAATTACTTATCTTACACCTCTGTAAGTTTTGATCCTATGCATGCTCTCCTTCTCCTTGAACGCTAATGTTAGATATAGATAATAGTGTCAATGTTAGTCTCCTACCTTAATGTAAGTGTCTAGTGCCCTAAATTTATCCAATTTAAAAATTAAATGAATTAAAATGGTCAGCCCAAGTGATATAATGTGATTTATATATAAATATGATTGGTATAAATACAATATCAACCCTTATAGAAATCAGATCAAAAGAGCACTCAATTTACTAAAAAAAATAGTATTCTACTCTAATCTGATATCAATTAAAGGAGTAATCATAAGGTCATATTTTCCAAGCTACAAACTAAGTCATTATTATACTTTACATACATTTCATGATTTACACACAAACCAACACATAAGGGAGAAATACATGAGCCTGAGGCCCTCTTTTAGATT
Source organism: Torreya grandis (assembly GCA_037957365.1). Lineage (NCBI taxonomy): Eukaryota > Viridiplantae > Streptophyta > Pinopsida > Cupressales > Taxaceae > Torreya > Torreya grandis. Next base: position 494,961 of record JARHVA010000549.1, on the reverse strand, counting down.
ATTAGCTATGTAGGCAACACCCTTTGAGAGTGGGGTCATTGTAGGTCAAATTGACATTGTGTGCCCACTAAACCATTTTTTCCCAAATTCACATCAACTATGGAAAGCTTGAGTTTTTTCATTTCACCAAGAATGAAAATCCATTATCTATATCTAAATACATTAGAATGAAGGTGAAGCCAAACCTAGAAGCATCTAGGTGGTCACATCCTATTTCAATAGATATTACATATAATACACTAGAATTTAACCTAGATAGTAGCGTTGATATAACCATTCTAGGTTGATATAAGTGTCTAGAGAGCTAGAGGCACTAGATCTAGAATCTAATGATTGATCCAAAACTATTTTTTTACTTGCTTTCTATTTATAATAAAACTAAATATGCTTTAGAATCAGAAGTGAGTAATCTCTTTTATGTCATTTATATATCTAACATAGTTTTACTTTCCATTAACAACATATCTTAGTTTTATAAATTTAGAATATGGTACATTTGAGTTTAACACATTAATTGGCCTACTATAAATCTGATATTCACCCTTGTGCCTTATCATTTATTTATCCTTAACCCTATCTACCCAAGTAGGATCTCAATCTAAATTAGATTTAAGAAAATTCATAATTTTAATAATACATATATAAATATGATGGCATACCTTATCACATATGCTATAATATTTATTGATTATATATTGAAACACATGAATAATTAAATTTCATTTTGATATGAGTTATTTTCAGAACACATCCCTCACCTCAAAAGAGGGGAATTTCATTGTGATTTTCATATAGAGATAAACCTCTATAAGCATAAAATTAGTTTTGGGTACAAAATATAGTTTTAGAGAATTCATAATGGTTCAAAATTTATTTAATAGTACAAATTATGGGGGCATATAGGAACAAATTATAGATTCACACATTTTGGGTGCATATGCATAGGCATTTACACATAAGATTCAGATAATAATTATGAATTTTACATCTACATACTGTTATAGATTTTACATTTATCACATGGGGGCTTGAAACAAATTCATATATACTATAATAATTTTTAGATTCGGGGGGGCATGATACTATATCATGCACACATTTTTTTTGAAATAAAAATTCATGATAAGGGAAAGGATACCCTTCCCTATTCTATCAGAATTTTTAATTTTAAATTTATATTAAAAGTATAAATAATTGAGGAAAAGAGTGAAAACAAAATCTACATGCCATCTGTAGTGGTTGATTTAGTTAAGTGCATATGTGTATTAGAGATTTAATTCCCTTCAACATTATAGCCTATGAATCCATTATGGATTCCAACTTGTTTCCATCTTGGGGTTATAAATACAAATAAATTAAATTTAGGTTTTATGTCCCTCAATGGATTTTATTCTATAAACATGTTCACTTTAATTTGGGGCTTTATCACCCTCAATTCTCCATGGTTCAACAGATAAACCAATCTCTTTGAGTTCTTCAATGAGAAGAACTCATACTCTAATGATTCAAAGAAGTGTCATCTTTGAGAGAAAATTACAATAATGACACCAATTTCAAACATACATGTGTAATCCTTCCATGTTCTTTAAAATATTTTCAAATTCAAGTTGTATTTCAATTTTCAATTTCACATGTAGGCATTTACTACCTTCATCTCATTATAGGATTTGCTATGAAATGTCTTGCATATTTGGAGCTTCATTCAAAAGACAAAGTGTGTTGTACATACTTAGGCATATATTTACTTTTAATCTACTAAGTTTAATTCTAGACTAAAGGGAAGGAAAATTTAGATACTCAAACTTGGTCACAAATACTTGATAATTTCAGTTTTGGCCCACACTTACCTTACTTGACTTGAGCCCTTAAAGTTTTCCTATATCACCACCTCACTCTATCATAAGTACTTGTATGGGCCCATACCTAATAAGTTTTTTTTTTTTTACACATACATAAATATTATTAATTTATAAAACCCCTCTAAGCATATTTATGGACATTTCAAATTCTTAATATCAAAATTGAACCCTTATTTACATATTGGTATATTTTTTTAGCATAGGTAAATTGAGGTTTCACCCATTTATATTTCTATAAATTAACATATAAGCCACTTATTCTACTACTTGGTAAATTCACTATTTAGGTGCACTAATACTATTACACACCAAGAAAAGTTTCCCTATTATTTCTAAAAAAGTTATATTAACTTAAATTATCCCTATCCAAGTCATTAGCCTATTATTACGAATACAATATTTTTCTTATCAAGTATTCAAACCATCTCTAGATGCATACATGTAGAAAATGAGCACTATCACACTAAGCATTCTAGGTAGGAGAACTACACGAGGATTGATTCTTGATTTAAATTACTATGGATATGTAGGCCATGTTTCATATTCATTAGGGTGATTGGGGTAAACTTATCCCATTTCATTCCCCCATTTATTTTTAGGTTTTGAATTATCACAAGACCTAGTGGGGTTATAATCTTAAAGAGGTCATTTGCAAGTCAAGATCAAATTATAGGGGTCAAGAGTAGATATCCATCATGACTATTAACATTAAATTATAACCTAGGATAAAAAATATTATATTTAAATTACACATGTATAATTAGTTATGATTTGATAATTTATATCCATCTTTTAATCACACACAATCAACCTAATAGGAAGTAGTCAGCTAAGTATTCTTGGTGTCTTTATGTTTTTCATAGTTTTCTTTTCCATTATTTCAAGATTTATCTTTTTAAATAATTTAATTTAATTTTCATAGTTAAAATCAATCTATAACACACCTCATAATTAAGTGTGCACCAATCTAAGTGCATGATCAATTAACTACTAGTACCCCCGTTCCCGATTAACACCTATGGTACGTAGAAAATGATAAATATAAACCTAATAGGTCCATGTAAATTTATATAGTATAAATCAGCATATTTATTTAGAATATTAAATAATGACACAAAAGGATTTGGATCTGAGTTAATGAAAAAAATGAGCTATGAAAGGTAGGGCTTAGGAAAATTTGGATATGAAGACTAAGGCCTAAGAAAAATGGGATACAAAGACTATTTCCTAAAAAAAATGGGATAAGAATAACGAATCCCATATATATGGATAAGAGACCACACAACATGGGTCTTGGTTACAATAATTACAATGCAAGCTAAAAAGGTCTCATACACTTCTCCCTGTAGTCAAATAAGTTTTGCTTTAAATTGCACTATCACACAGTCCTTGTGTTTCCACTTGTATAGCGTGTTCCTCATCCCAAAATCTCTTAGAGAAACCCAAAGAATTTTTTCAAGTATCCTAACAACTCTACATGTAAAATTAATTATTTAAATAGATGAAAGATTCACATCTGTGCTCCATACAAAATCAATTACAAGCATGCATGCAAGCATCTTAGTGAAAAAATATGTAACAATAGTGTTAAATATTATGTACACATAAATAGTAGCCTGTGTAACAAAAATAGTTTAACCAAACCATGGATTAACCATAAAACCTATTAATACATTCTTTATAAAGGCATGTAATGAACTCCCTAGTTACATTCAGCCAAATCCATTACAACACTCATATAATTGACTAGTGTTGGGATCTTCACACTTGTGGTCCTTATGGAAGAATTATCTATGTTTAATCCACTTGTTAATTTTAAGACATTATTTTATAAATGCCTACACATTCAAAAAAAATTACATTGTGGGTGGATGTACCTTGATAGTTGGGGGAAAGTATCTTCCTCTATGCAGTTTTATTTAAGTGAAAAACCTTCCACATTAAGAATGTTCTAGATACTAACATATCATGTTATACATTTGGGTATACATTGTGTTTTCATAGTTCACCTTGTAATTATATGGTGTTACGTAATAACACCTCTACAATTATGCACCATTAAAATGTCAAATTTATAACATGTATTGATCATGCAAATCAAGCTTCATAGTTACAGAGCTAGATCACACACAATTTATCAAGTTCAATCCTCTATCATATACTCTTGATAATCAACATCAAAATCATGTCACACCACTTAAGACATTGTAGATATCAAGTGCTGCCTAATTAGTTGATCTTAAGATCAATAATACTAGTGTCACACCATACTAACTCACCCCAAAATTTATACAACTATAGAATTGGTATCCTACTATGCTATATTGTAGTTGGCATACCCTATAATCTATGTAACTACACCTTGTTATAAGGATTTTTAGTAAAATATTCAATGACTTCAAGTTTCTTTTTCACATCTAACCAAAGATGCAATAGGGACCATTTATACTTAAGAGAGGGTGAATCATATATGTGAAACCACTCAATGTTATGAAAATTATTCTGTGCACATATTTTATGTGACTTCACATCTTAAATAGGGTTTTTGGAATCCGATGGAGTATTTTTTAGAGCTCAAAATAATTAATATCGATCTTTAATTCAATGACCCTTTAGATCAGAAGCTGATCTTTATAAAAAGGTATTATAATTTAGTATTAGAGCATACCAAAACCAATTATGTGTATTCTAAGTTATCTTCTATCATTCAACTAAATCACCCTATATTAGTAGAATCATAGTTAAGATTCGTTATTTCACTCTTCACTCAATTGGTGTACCTTGAGATATCACATGAGAAAAATAACATCTACAAGTTAATCACCATATCAACTTGCATACCATCATTTCAACATTAGTTTTATATCCTTATTCATTTCTCAACTTTATTGAATCACCATAATTTATTGCAAATCTTAAGGAAATATTATATACATGCCTAATTCCATGCAACATTTGTATATTTTTAAGTCTTTTCCCAAACATACACTTTGAATTCCTTACAATTTCAGTGGATATATACAAGTGACTCACAACAATCGTGGATATTATAAAATCATACCAAATTAACTCATAAAATTAAAAAATTATGTGATTCCACACATCACCACGTGTTGTTGGTAACTCCGAAAATGATGTGCATCACTTTGTAATCTTGCATAACTTATCTAGTAATTTGTCTTTATTTTAAGAAAATCATGTCTTTTTAGTTCTACTAAAGTCTCTACAATCCAAGTTAACTTGTAAACATCCATATACCACATGTCACTCTCCATGTTTGTACCATGCCATAGTATTTATCATCATAATACACACTAGAAGTTTAACTGACACATCTACAAGAAGCCCAACCATCAGAGTAGAAGAAGATGCACCGATGTTATATCCATTATTTTTCATAATATTGGTTAGTTGTAATTGATTTATTGTAATGATATATTTTAAGGCATCTGATATAAAAAATAAGGCCATTATGCCCTTTTATCATCAAATATGTCCACATCACCCAACATACTTACATGCCTTGAGTATATTGTATCATCAAGCCATCTATCCCACACGTTAGCATGCTTTGCATATCTAACATTTAAAAGGCCATCTTATAGTCAAGATAAATTCTCTGGGATGCATCATACCCATTCCTAATAGTATAAAATTTCTCTCCTCATATTTTTGGTCACTTGTAGGCTATGAAAATTAGTAAGGATGCATTCTCTTTATAAACTCAAGAACCTACTCTCCTAGAATTACTACATATAATACGCATATGTATTTTTCCCTAATAATTTATTTGAATATAGGTGGCATAATCTTACCAATATCATGTGTTGAATATGTATGGTCGTGTTTGCATCTATTTATTAGATTGTATTACATGTTCTATAATCTACAACTTTGTTTGAATAGTTTTATCCAATTTAAATTGTTATAGTGGTATCCACTACACAACCTCTTGGGCTTGGCATGGATCAGGAAAAAACTTGAGAATTTACATCAAAAATTCATATGAAAAAGTGGCACATAAGTTATATAATTAATAATTTTTACTGGACCTTCTTTGCACCATGTTTGCTTCATTTTTTCACCACTTTCACTCCATTTTTGTGCCACATTTATGTTTTATCTTTGTGTTACTTTTGTGTTGGAATAAATTAATAAAATTAAAAAATAAATGTAATATAATTTAATTTATAGAAAAATCACATTATATTTATTTATTAAATTATATATATATATCTATATGAAATCTATAACCAAACTTATCCTCAAATAATGAGTTAAAAGTTTTGAGACCGATGTGAGATACCACCATAAACCCATCTTTGTGGAAATTCCCCACCCCCATGAAGTGGATAAATCAAAGACTTAAATCCATGACTACCATGTATGAGGTGCATTAATGCAACCTCCCTAACTGGTTGGGATAGCCCCAAGGGCTTATAAATATTTATATTTAATAATTAAATAAATATAAAAATTTATATTTTGAATTGATTATTTTATATTTATAAATATATATTATAATTTTTTTAAAATATTACATTCACATTATACAAAATATTATAATTTGAAGAAAATAACTTATATTTAAATACAAGTAACCATTCTAAACTAAAATATAAAATTATACAATAATAATAAGAATATATATTTGGAAACATGATAGGGAAGTTAATGGCATAGATGAGAATATAATATCAAAGATGAGAAATAAATAATTTATCATCTACAATACAATAACATGAGTTCAAAATATAAATTATGTAAAACTACAACTATGAGTTATCATCATCTAATACTCATCACCATCATCATTTATGAGTTCATTTTCAAGATCATAATCTATGAGCTCTTTATCTTTACTATTTGGACTATACTCCACTCCACATAGTAATTTATTTCCATATTCATATTCATGATCATCATCATCACCCTCTTCAAAATTAGGACCATCAACTGTAATTGATGGTCTATTCATCTACAATCAAATTATTTAATAATTAATAAAATATTCCAAATTAAATTTACTTTAAATAGCTAATTTCAAATATTACTAAATAATAAATAATGTCTTATGAACACAAACCCCCTATAGTGTTCCCACTCATTGAATGCATTATTTTTTTTATCTTTGGGATTTTAGCTAATCCCACACTTGTTTAGTGGCCTTATAGTCATACAAGTTTTCCTGTAATAAAATTTAATTCTTAAATATATCAATTAAAATATGAAAACTAAATTATTTAAATAAATTTTGATGTTAAAATAATCTAGGTCTACCATAACTAGCCCCAGATCATAAGTTGCCAACTTCCCCTGACTCATTTTGGCTTGGTGGGCTTGGTCATGGTTATTTTTAAGCCTTAAATTAGGGTGAAAAAAAAAACAAGTTCTAATTAATGAATATAAATAAACAACAAAAAAATTCATGTTATGGTTTTGATTTTTAAAATTACTCTAAGCCTAATCTATATCCTTCTTGCACCATTATTCACATAGTTGTTTCCAAGTAGATACATTCAAGCTCGAAGGTCACTAGGTTACTCTTTCTTCATGCATATTATATTTTTAGTTCCCACACAAATTAAATATTTCATAAATTAATATAAACTTATAAATAAATAATAAAATATTTGAGTTAATTATGATGTGATACCCATAATTTGGCTTCATCCTCCTAAGTCCTTGTCATACCCATTATATTGGGGGAGATCAAAATATTTTTAAATAGAAGAAATCAACTATTTTTTATGTTGAATTAGTTGCTATTTGAATTTGAGGTGAAAATTTCCTTCAAATTTATTTTTAGCTTAGAAAACAATTATGTTATTAAATTACCTAAAACAAAATAATGAAATTAAAGTGATTTATTGAAAAAAAATGATAACGTAAATAATTTAAGCAATTAATTTAATTGAATAAATTAGAAAAGAAAGTAAACTAATACTTACTTTTCTTGAGCATCTTTTAATATTTTTATTTAATCGTTTACCTAAAATTTTGACTTTAAAGTGCTTAACACTCAATACCTTTAAATTATTAGTGTCAAATGAGATGGTCAATCCTCATCAAAATTAGGTTGAAAATGTTTATCCCTTCTCAATGTTGCAGTTAACATGTCCTCAAGGCTTGTGGGCATGGTCTCATATCATTTCAATATAGGAGCATGATTGAAGAAGCTTTGTGGAAGGGACAAAAGATCATGTTTTAAAATTATAAAATAAAGTTAAAAACCAATATATTAAAATAATAATATATTTTTTTAAAGCATGACTACAAATATGATAAAAATAATTATTTTTTCACTTCCTTGGCTCCCTTGAAGTACGTCAAATATGACGGGTCATGTCAAATATCTCACCACATAAATATTATAAAGTCATCTTAGAAAGGCAATACACATCTAAATATTGATGCATATATGATTACTAAGGCATGTGACAAGTGTGATATTGAGGGATTCAATACTTATCACATATATCACATTTAATGGATTCATAAATACTACTTTTGACACACCCCAACATACACAACACTCTTTTCAAGAAAGTGAATCTATAGTTATGAGGCTGCCCATTTTTACATGCCTTATATATAAAAAATTAATTTGTAAAATAAATATATTTAATAATAGTGACACTTGAATAAGGAGTGTTTTTTAACTAAGGAAAATAAATTATATTGCTATTTTTTATTCTAGAATTGTTTATTTATTTTTTCTAGAAAATTGAACCAAGATTTTTTCTATGATTTTTGTGTACAAATTTAAGTAGGGTTTTTCCTAAGGTTTTTATCTATTATATTTTCTAATTTTTCTATCTATTATTTTTTTCTAAGGTTTATGTTTTTTTTTTTTTTTTTTTGTTAAGGTTTTTGCTTGTTTTTTTGGGTTAGAATTTTTTAGTAGGATTTTTAAATAAGATTTTGGGCAGGTTTTTCTTAGAGTTCATGTTTGTTAGTTTTCCTAGTCAAAAAAATTATTTTTCTATAAAAATATTACATATATTTGTCCTTCTACCTTTGAGGTTTTCCAAGAACTATTATTCCTCTTCCTCTTATGGCATGATTTTTTTCTGGGATGAACATAGTTATTTTCTCCATACCATTCTTAAATAGACAACCCTCCATCATAATATTCAAATAAACTCTTTCATTTCCATCTTGTTGATTTTCCTCCTCTACATTTAACCTCTAACAATGGGACCTCTTATTTTTTTAGTCCATATTTTTCCCCTCTCACTTGTTATTTTTTAATGTTTCCCTTCAAAATTTTCTAACTCTTCATCTAAAAAAAAGAAATAAAATGAAATTAGATGATAGATTGGCCCTTCTCAATTTAATTTTAATTTTAGGATATATGCTGAAATAAATTTGATGTAGTTTATGTCACCCTCAATATATATATATTTTTTAAATAAAAATTTAATGTTAAATACTAACTTGCTTTTTTATAGATTATTCTCCCTTGTCCTTTAAGGGGTGAGTTTATAAAATCTACACTATCAAATAATTGTACTAATTTATGTAGTGGTAATGTTTTTAAATGTCATTTATATGAGACTAAAAGTATAATTTATTTAGTACTTAAGGTCATTTCTCAATCTTAGTATAGACACTAAATCTGAATTATATAAAACCTAAGTCTTCTATATTTGACAATTACTTCTCATTGTTGTACCCTTCAGTTCATGAGACCTTCCCACTACTAAAAGAATCACATCTATTATATCTTGTGCATATATCTTATCTCTTAGTCCAACCATATGTTATTATGATGACCAGGCCTTAGATTATACTCAAAATTCTATAAATCTATTTATTATCATCCTCTACAAGTTTTGGACCTATACCTATTTTACAGCTTTCCAAACACTCACATCTAGCTAGACACCTACATTGACACTAGTGTCCTATGCCAAACTATGTTTCTAGTGCCATAAAGTCATCAAATTAGCAAATGAAATATATCCTTATGGTTAGCCTAAGTGATTTAATGAAATATATTTTCAAAGGGGATTCATATATATTCAAGATCACTCCTCATTATTCCTCACGTACCATACACTTAGCAACTCACAAGGAAACTTACCAAAATCACTCAATCAAGAATTTAAGTGAGAAAAACTTACTTATTATTTCCTATTTCAATATTAGTCATAGTGACAACCCATTTATAGGTCTGAAGTACTGAAGGAGCATTTCATGAACCATATTTTATGAATTACAAACTAGGTCACTCTATGTATTTTCTTATCACACATTGCATCCTTATACACACACAAGCTAACATGTAGGGTAGAACTAAATAAGTCTAAGGCCCTCTTCATAGCATTGGATATGTAGATAGTTCCAATTGATAGAGGGATCCTTAGATAAGCTCAACATCATGTGCCCAATAACTCATTTTTCCCATATTCACCCTAAGGGTGAGGAAGTTAAGTTTGATATTTTGATCAAGAGTGACAAATTGTGTGAAAAATCTAAATACACCAAATTAAAATAAATATAAAACCTATAAGGTTATATGTGATCACATCCATTTTTATTCAATGTTCCATATTAGACACCTATGTCCAAATCAAATAGTAGTGTCAACATAACTTTCTAGATATGATGCAAACATGTGAGGCCATAAAATACAAATTTATAAAATCTGGTGATTGATCTATAATCTAGATGTACTATAATTCAATCCTATTCCATATCATATTTTCATGTAGATAGTATACCAACTAAGTACTCATGTTTCCCATTTATTGCAATATCAATTAATAGCTATACTCTTTATTTTTAGCATATATCAATATTATAGATTTAAGATGTTATTTATTTAAGTTTGTAATTAATTACTTTGCTATAGATCTATTTATCGCCCTCATGATTATTCATTTCTATATTCTAAACCCTATACAATATTTACCCATCTCAATTTAAGATTAATTTTGCAAACCTAACCTTTGGTTCCACAACCCTAAATATTGATCTAATGTTTTTTTATTCTCTATTTTTTATTTTTTATTTAAAAAGATTCACAAGTTAAAAATAAGATTTAAATTTATTACAAATATGTGAAATATGGATGCATCTATAGCCCATTTTGGGCTCTAATTTGTGATTATAGTTTTGGTTTGTTATTATAATTACTTAATCAGACCTATCATTCAAAAAAATAGGCAAATGCATCAATATAATGAGAGTGTTTTAAAATAAAATAAACACTTAATCTCCTTTCATAATTCCTTTTGTAATACTATAGATCCGGTATCTAGACATGAACATGCATGCTCTCAACTATTTATTTCACCTAGATTTCATTTTAGTGACAACCACCATTGTGCACCCATTATTAGCCCATGGATTATATTGGATTCCATGGTCCATGCTATCACTAATCAAAAGATAAAGGTGTCCAAACTAATTCATTGCCTATTAATATACAAAAAGTTCCTCCTAAGCTAATAATGGTGATCAAATCTAAGGGATATGAGCTTGTTGACCAATTTAGCAACACACATGATAAGATATCAATCCTCAAACTTCTAAAGCAATTAAATATCTATAAATATATCCTATATGAATCATTACATGATACCTAATTTCCAAGTGATATTGATCTAACTTACTTTATGAATATTATGCAAGACCTCAAAAATAATGAAAATCTCATTACTTTTGATCCAACAAATTTACCATTAGAGGACATTATTGACCAAGATTTTCCTTTGTTCATATAAGTCCCTATACATATCAAGGGAATCAAAAGGGTTTTCATTGATAATGGATTGGTCCTAAACATTTATAGAGAAAAATTCCTAACCATTATGGGTGTTAACACCAAACTTATTAAAAAATGATTTATGCATATCAAGGGATTTGATAACTCACATATCCCTTCGGTTGGCCAAATCACATTGGAAGTGAAATTGGGGCCAAAAATGGTTCCAACTATGTTTTAGTTAATGTCTCAATCGTTACATTATAATTTGCTTTTAGGTAGACCTTGGATACATATAATGGAGGATGTCCCATCTACATTACATCAATGTGTAAAATTCATAAATGATGGGAGCTTATTGATAATGGATACTAATGATAAACCTTTCAAGTTTTTCAAAATGATACATTTTGATATAGAGGGAATGCCTATGGTGGTTCCACATAAACAATGTATTTCACTTGAAAATATACACAATTTTGAAATAGGTGAGTTAAGTACAATGGATACTTTATCTCTAGATGAAAATAAACCACTAAATACCAAGGTTTATTTGATGCACATCAAGAGTAAGAACCTTTTCCAAAGGAACCAATAATTACCAAAACTTCAAGAAAATAAAACATTTGAGATTTCTTTATTGGTTAATATTGAGTAGTAAGATAGACATGTTTTAGATTATTATGATATTGATGATGACATATCCCATGATGTAACATATGATACATCAAAAAAATTATTTTTTGATCCACTTGAGCATCTTTTTCATATCTTATTCACACATATAGGTTTTGGTATATAAGCTAAATTTATCTATGGAAGATATACAACCAAATAAAGATAAGGTAAAAGAAAAAATAATAGATGAGCATGTAAATGTGTGTTATTCCATATATTCCTCTTGGATACACACATTGATTCATCCATATAAGGGTAAAATGTAGATACATCATGTATATAATGTGGAGGTATCTCATAAGACTCCACAATAGACTTTATAGATCATAACAAATCAAGATACTTTGGATATAATACTTTTTATGTTACCTGAACATAGGATGATATATTTACCTCCTAACAAGCACAAATCAAGAAATAATTTGTTTCCTAAATAAGGATTAACAAATTTTAACTATCATTAAATCATTGGCCATCATAAAAATCAATATGATTCATTGCAAAACTAAATTCAAAAAGACAGTGAAGGACACATACATGTTATGCCTTAAAAAAAAAAATACATAATATTTAAAAAGGTTCACAAGAAAATCATCTTTAAAATCACCCTTCACATGAAGATATGACTATTATTGCTAATATTGATGGGGTCTATTATCAACATCTAAAATGTGATACGAATAATTGGGATATAATTTATAACACTAATATATTCAACAGTTGGGACATAGTACAACTAAATTAACATAATCTCCATTGATGCTAGAGTCATATAGGTACATACACCTACCAAATACATGTGGACCATAGGTGATTCCCATGATCATTTAGATATTACATCAGGAACCACATTTGACATTAAAATTATAAAAACATTGGTTCACCAATTAGAATGCAACATTGAACATTACAAATATATGTACACCACCTTTACTAATAGGGATATGGAAATTTTCCTACACCATGGTGGATATGGCCACCCTTATCAATGGTTTATAAAAAATAATTACAAATAAATGTTGAGGTGATAATGCATCACTATAAATAAAGGTAAAAAATTTCTCAAGTTATCCTACACCTTTTGATGATGAAGACTTATTCGATTAACATTTTCTATTCTAATATTCCAAAAATACCAAAAAATAAAAAAAAATCACAAATCCAAAAAGAATTCAGCATTTACATGTTCTATTGGTTCTTTGGCATCTATGTTGTTTGTTATGTGTTTATAGATAACATATCATTTATTTATATATATGCATGTGTTTCACACATATTTTTAGTGTGATATAGGCATACCTAGGCACACAATATATGCACTTTCATATGTTGGGCCTTACATCTACTCATTTTATATGGACATTTGGAGAATCTAATTCTTTGATCACAATACATCTAGGTTATATCATTTTCAGATCATTTTCCATTATCATGTCTTAACTTACAAACTTATACATGCCTTTATCCATGATTTTTTTTCATAATATACTTGATATGATATGTACTTATCATTTTTTGCTAACACATATATCCAAGGACAAGAATTATAAGTTTATGTTATTCACTTATGTTTTATGTTTTCTATTTTGTGCACTTCCTTGAGTGTCTTGCATGATTTCTAATGTCTTACTTGTCTGACCATTTGAATGTGATCTATTTTTTTGGCCCCCATACCTTTTTTCACTTAATTTGACATTTGAATATTTCATTGCTTATTGTGTGGACATTTGAACTTGTATTTTTATGTCTTGTGGACATCTGACTAAGTCATGTCCCTTTGATTGTGTGGAATTTGAACATGCCTTTATTTGAGTTATCCCTAGACCATTATATTTTGATTTTATTTTGAGTGTTATTGTGTGTTTAATTGATTACTTATTAATATTTTAAAATTAATATCTATATGTTTATGCGATACACATCATGCATCTTATGTTTTAATGTGATCACATACTTTGTACATCAATTTTATATCTACCTAGACATGTTAATACTATATGTTACATGATCCATACACAAATTATACAATTATATTATCATGTTGAGTTTAGGTAACTACTAGTTTATGGTTCCCCTCATCTCAAAAAGGGGGCATATTAGTGAGGGTCTAGAGGCATGACTTTCACACCTTCACAATTTCATATTTTAGTGGGGCATGCAAAAAAATTCATGACCTCCTCACTTATTCAGTAATCATCATTATTAAATTAAAATGGGGGAATGTTATGGAAACATGTTCTCCACACTCATACCAATTTTCAATTTCATATTTCATTATTAGGGGCATGTCATGGGAACATGTCCTCTACACTTTAAAATTTTATTTTTTTTCAAATTGCATAGTTATATGATTCAAATTCATGTTTGTGGAAATATTTTATACATTAGTATCATTTTTATACCTAGGTTTCAACGTGAGACATATATAAGATTAATATTCCATGAAAAATAGCACCTTAAATTTTAAAATCAAATTAGTTTTTAGATTTTAAATACTTCTATGGACTTTAGCGTACACCGTGATGGACTTTTATAGACTATTATTGAGCCAATTTACTATAGTAATTAGTTCAATTTTGGCAAGGTTGAGGTTATTAAATCACTCCATCTTACCAAAGTTATAGGATGGAGTGATTAAATCATCCATCCAAACCATATTTATGGTGTGAGTTAAATTCTATTACTCACACTCACTAGGTTAAAGTATGATTGTGTTTCACGATTGAGCTAATCTCAACTATTGGGTGAAAATTCACCTTTTCTCCAAGATTTGGGGAAAATTTATTCATATATATATGCACTTGAAGGTTTTAAAATTAAATTTCTAAAAGGCAAGATGGTTGCATCAATACATAGGTATACTCTTAACTTTGATCTCTTGTCTTTCAAACATTTAGAATTATTTCAATCATATATTATATGCACTAATTATATACTATAACATTCTCTTAGTTTTAGGTCAATCATAAATAAATCACTCAAGTTAGAATCACACAAAGGCAAGGTGTGTTATACACACTTAGGTATGCATTCCTTTTTATTTAAACTAGCAATTCATGACTGGTTTAAATGGGGGGTGTGTTGAGGTCAACATACCCCCATTTATATCCTTAACACTAAAAATTCACTTGATCAAAGTATCATTAACATGATTGCACATTATTTTTATTTGAATATCATCTACACTTGATTAGGTTATCTTATTTTTGCTCATGGTTTTGGTTTAATCCTACCTAATATTACTAACAGTAGATCTTCTTGTTTCAAGTTTTAGGCTTAATGGAAACCCTCCTTTAAGAAACCCTAGCACATTTTCTTTTGGACCAAATTCAAAATCAGAAGGAACACTCTAAAATTTACCATGTACTTAAGTTTAATTTTTATACTAAGGCTTGGGTGTGTTTTTAAACACAACCAAACCTTAGCCTAAAAATTACAAATTTGGTCTCTTTAAGTCTTGAGCCTCTTGTTCTTTTTTATTTTAGCATGGCCTAATTTTTTAATGTTCATAGGGTTCTTTTAATTATGTTCCTAGCTTGGCCCAACTTTATTATTTTTAGACTAATGTCTTAGTCCCAAGGCCCTATTTTTTTTATTAACATAAACAAGACCTTAGTACTAAGGCTTTAACCTAAATCCCTTTATGTCTTTGAGTCCTAACTTAAACCATGTACTTCTTTATAGGATTAATGACCCATGTTTAATTGGGTTAATTTTATCAGATGGAGTGAGATGAGACTAATATGCCTAAGGCTTTGGCCCACAATACCAATCCCAATCAACTAATCAGATTGTAATCAATGACCTACATTGATAGGATGTTGATGATCCAATGGTATGAAACCAAAATCAAAATGTAAAGGGGTCCCTATCATTATAACATAAACCTATCCTAAGACTTTACCCTAAGGTTTTAATTATATTAATACAATAGAACCTTAGGATAAAATTTTATGTTATGATCTACTATCCATAGGACCCTTTTTCATTATGTTTCTAACATAGGATAAAAACTTATATTTTCCTAAGCATGGGGTCCTCTTTATGTTGAAATTAGCTTAAAACCTTAGACTAAAGTTTATTCATATTTATTAATATGTTTAAACATTAATCCTAGGCTTTATATATTTCATGGACTTACTATAAACCTTTTTATAAACATAGGGGCCAATCACGATCAACTACTCAAATCATAATCTACAACCCACAATCACTTAGATACAATCAATATAATGGTGTGAGATCCATGATTAAAAATTCATACCATGGACCCTAGTTTAAATACCAAGAAAGTTTAATATGATCAATGGTATGCATTACAATGTACACATCCGATCAATGAAGTGTATCAAGACAAGACTTTTCAATACAACTCCCTGTTAACATGAGACTGTTATGTAGAAAAGAGACATTTATTGATAAAAATCATAGGGTACAAAGTGAACCAAAAGATGACAAGTGGAAAGCTTAATGTAGGATCCCAAATACAAGCTTCAAATTGACAGTCGTGTGGATGTCAAAGATGTTAACATTGATGTCAAGTTATGGTCAGATAAATTTCAACTTTAATCTCAATAGAGAGTCTCAATAATGAGCTTAAAATTGATGGTCACATAGATGTCAAAGACATTCATGTAGATGTCAAATTATGATCATATAGACATTAATTTTAAGATAATTATCTATATCCAAAGATATATGGTTTGTGTTAATTCATACCTACTAGATCTGATGGTATGAGATAAAGCTAATTTTTCAAAAGGCAATGGTATATTTTTAAAGCATTTATGAACTAAGTTATATGAAAATGCCACAAAGTTTCTACATAGGTGCCATTATAATGCCACATAGGCAAAAACTAATAAAACCAAAGAGTTTTTGGGTTCTAAGAAGCAAAGGTATAAATGTGAGAGTCCAAATCAAATCTAAGGCACAAACTCACTCAAGTTCAAAAAATCATCACCATTAAATCTTATAAAAGATAGAAAAAATTCTTAGCATCTACAAAGGCCTTAATTTGATCCAAGATTAATGATAATCAATCCTAAGAGAGTTTTATTTCCTTATAAGCAAGTACAAATTGATCTAGAGGCAAATTGTAAACCACTAGTGAGAAATTTTTCAAACTCATAGTCATGGTAGCCTAAAAATAACTAGATACAAAGCTCTATCTGAGCATAGATTCAGAAGGTAAACTCTTCAAAGATATGGAATTTAATGTTGTATCTTTGAACATGGGAGATAATAACTGGTCCAAGATTTTATGGACCATTGAGGATCTCCCATCCATCATGAGGGAGGATGAAAGGAACACATCAGTCAAAAGGAGGTACTATGACTTGGTTGCGATTCAGATGACAAGTCTGCATTATGTTTCACTAAAACTAGAGGTATTACATTATATTGATGTCATTTCTCCTATTTTTAAAGATTGTAAAATTGATTAGGGCATGTTATTCTATGAGCATAGCTTTAGGAAGGTTGCATATATTTTTCCTATAGCATTTGAAAACTACTATAAATTTCCAAAGCCCCAGGGGGATGTGCCCACAATCAATGAATTGTCTAATAATAATTACCTAAAGACCATCCTTACCCCATGGTTATATTTAATTACCCAAGTAATCTCTAACCTCAATGGAAAGATCCCAATTACCCAATTTAGGGTTAGGATTAGGATGATAATGACATTACTAAATAGATTGTCTAGGAACCCCTCCACCACCTATGTTGACAAATTTTTGGGTCCCTTTTTGTATTTTATGGTTGAGAGAGAACTTACCCCTCCCATATGTGAGATTATTAACACATGTTTGAAGAAAAATTCACTGGAATCAAGAAAAAGACTAACGGCCATTTCTACATGATGTCTTACCTTTTGGACACCCTGCTAGCCACCACCAAAATCCCTAACATTAAATAATGGTCACCTAAAGGGAAACAAATAATATCCTAATAATATTCAAAATTACATATTTTACAATATAAGGACCATATTAAATTTAGCTATGACTGTGTTTATCTAACCTTATTTGAGGCCATTATAGGGATATCAATGATGAGGGTCATCCCTTTGATCAAGAAATATGTTAAACTCATTAGGGACATCTGGTTATATTTGGATTACACTATAATCAAGATAAAGGGAACTCTGAGTCAACCCCTTAGGCTACCATTTCATGTCCCCACCAAATTAGCAGAGCAAGAAGTGGCATACCAACTATTCCACAACATAGATGGTGTGTATAAAAGTAAAAGGAATGGACTACCCCATTCTTTTCCCTTAACCATTAGCAATACTGTGTTTCATAATTGGTAAAATCTAGAGAATTTTTCAAAGAATAGGACCTCCTTCAATCTACAAATTAATGAATTGATACAATGGGACCACAAGGAAAAAGTTGTAAAACATTTTAAGGCCAAGAAGATCAACATGGCCTATGAACATCACCCTAGTGTCTATGACTCAATATACACCCAAGGATCCTCCTTCATAGAGGTCTTGGTAAGATTAAAGAAGCACAACATCAATCTCAAAGTTAGATTGATAAGAGAGAAAAATCTAAGTGCTGATATATGGTAGATGGGGCCTATACAATATAATTTATTACCAAGACCATCTTCTAGACCTCCTCTGGCACAACCACAAGTAGTAACACAAGATCCTTATACTAAAGCTACACCAAGGCTAGAAGAAAAGAGAATTGAGGAGAGGAGACCAGGTGAGGTGGCATCTTCTTTAGCTTAGCCTAAATAACTAGAGTTACCTATTGAATAAATTGACATAATTACATTAAATCTAGAGGAGACTGTAGAGGATGCCCTGAAAGCACTGGCTTGTGATTATGAATCAAATGAAAAAGAAGTATAGATAGAACCTCAAGTTCTATCTAAATAAATAAAGGAATAAAAGGGGAAAGAAGTATCTTTGGACTTGGTTCATGTTACAACCCAACCCAAAAGGAAAGCTAAGCTAGTTCTAGTCTAAACTAAGAGCAAGAAGCCAAAGTTGACCTTCACTCATCCTTTGAGTGAGGTCAACCTTTTTAGTGATGATAATTCAATTCATGGTCTAAGCATTCTTGAATGGTTTTTATATGGGAAGATGTAGAAAATACCAACCATTCACCACCCATGGGCCATTACAAAATCTATGTATATATATGTGCATGATGATCTCAAGCCCTAGATTATGACATTATATTAACAAGATAAGGAAAGATAGATGGTTGTTCCTAGATCTTTAGGAATATAAGTGGAGACCCTAAATCCTCCAAAAGTAACTCAATCATCAGTTGGAATTAGGTTTGACCCAACAATAGATGGATTACAAAGAGTCACTAAGAAGAAAGCCTTAGTTGGAGGAGAAAAAATCACTTTTCAAAAAGTGGAACTATTTGTTGTCTTGACTCTTGTTGAAGGGTAGATACTGGGTGAAAATTGATCTTTGAGGAAAATGTGTTGAATTGGCTCAATAACAATCATCTCAATTATAAGATGCAATAAAAGGCCTACAACAATAAAGAGATAATCTACAACAATAGAAGGATAATTTAGAAATGCTGGCTATTTTGTCAATTCTTAATGTCATGATCAAGATGTTTGAATCATCTTTATATGATATTTTTGACTCCCTAAAGTCAACAAAGATGAGACAAAAGGTATTGGGCTAGAAGGATATAGTAGATAGAGGCTTAATCACCTAATGGCATAATTAAAAGGATAAAATAAAATAATTGGTTAACATCTTGGTGCAAGATCAAATCCTTAGTTTCAATACCATCAGCTTAGCTCACTTGAACATAGCCATGGGATTGATCATAGACAAGATCAAGGGTTTGATTACATGGGCCAATAGTTCAGAAAGACTCCTTAGAGATGATAAGGTGATACTAAATAGGATAGAACAATTACTTAGGACCATGATTACTCAACCAATAATGCTCAGCCCCATGGGCCTCATAGCAAATGAAGAATTCAAGCACAGGACCACCTTAGTCATGTAGGAGGTAAAGAGAAAGAGCCAAAGCAAGTCTAGGACTGACAATATTAAGATCATGAATATGATCCTAATAGTAGAATAAAATATTTCTAAGGTAAGGAGCATTAAAGAAGCCTTAGAGAGAAATGACATGGACCTTGGAGACTTAGTTAATCAATAATATGAGCTCTTCCTAAAACTTGTTAATTTTAAGCTTACTGATGAACAACATCATAAGGTAGTAAGGCTTATTCATTATAAATAGGGGACTTCATCAATATAGAGTCCACAAAGTTAGTTAGGAATATTCTTTCATAAAGCTTTGTAATATTGAAAATAGAATTTTCTTTTGTAAAGCCATGTGCAACTTGTAAGAACATTTTCATTTAGGTCAATCCATTTTGGAAAGTCTAGTGTATTTTATAACTTTGGTAAAAAAAGGATAGATGTCCTTACACTTGTACACTTGTAATTTGATATGAATGACTGACATACTCCCTTGCATTCTATAAAAATGAGTATTATCAATTATAAAGGGGAGGGAGTTTTTGAGCTAAAAACTAGTGTAAGCTTTGAACAGTTAATGCAAGTAAAGAATTTTGAAAAGATTATCTCATTTTGTTTGTGTGAATTTTTATATAGCTTCTCTCTCACTTGTTCTAAATTATAAAATTGAATAGTTCTTGTAGACTCTTGGTGTGTACCTTTGAATGCAAAATTGTTGACTTGTGCTTATGCTAAGATAACTAAAGGTTCTCTAGTTTACTTCATTTTATTTACTCTGCATTTGTAGATGTGCATCAACTATCTATTTATAGGGGTAAATATTTAAAGTAATATTAGTTCTTATTTGCATTATTTCCATATTTCTTAGAAGTTTGCCTAATGTGTGGTAATATTTGATCTTAAGTTGTTTCATATCATGTATTGGTCTTAAATACACATGGATACTATTTGAACTTCCTCATGATGTTTACAATGAAGATCAATAGTAACATGTTTTATCTCTACCCTACCCTTCTTTTTGCTTCTTTTTTAACCAAATCACTTTAGATTAAAGATTAATTATATATGTCAAACTTAC
Source organism: Torreya grandis (assembly GCA_037957365.1). Classification (NCBI taxonomy): domain Eukaryota; kingdom Viridiplantae; phylum Streptophyta; class Pinopsida; order Cupressales; family Taxaceae; genus Torreya; species Torreya grandis. Next base: position 473,644 of record JARHVA010000549.1, on the reverse strand, counting down.
TTTAGCTTTAAACTTAGAATTGAGCATAATTCATCTTAATTAGCATATATCATCTTCTTATTTGCAAAGATTTATAGGCCACAGTGACTCCCAACCACCAACTAATATATATATTATGAAACAGTCATTTGTTTTGCCTCTATTCCATCATAGATAATAGGATTATCACAAACTGCAACTCATGCACTAAATTATTTAAATTATAAAATGAGAAGTGTTTCTTAAACACTCTGATCACCTTGTGATACATATTTAGGCATCAATATGGAAAGGTTCTCTAGCACTAGAAAGAAGGCTAAATTCTTTGTAGATTCATAGTATCTTTCCTAGTTTTTGTAAATTCTATTTAAAGATCACATTACTCTTTACATATTTATGTTTATTTTAGAATAATCATGTAAATATTGGTGATCTCCATGAATTTAGACTGGTCTTTGGGCTTATTTAGACAAAGATTGATATTCTTTGAAAACATATGTTGGATTGTGGTAAATATAGCTTTAGAATTATGAAGCCAATAGGTTTGAGGTTAGTAATAGTTATTTTGATCAAATATTCTTAGATCTTTTGCTCAATTGAGTTTATTAGAGCTTAAAATGTGTAAATTTTGATCTTAATTACGTATTTAGATAATCTTTGAGCTATCTTGATTAAATATTGTCATATTTTGTCATCCTTTATATGAATCTTTGCAAAATTTACTTAATGTGCATTTCTAAACATTGTTATCTACAAAGATAGGATTGACACATCATATTTCAAATAAGATTCAAAATTCTCAAGATAGAATTTCCAAGAATCAAAATAAGGTCACGTTCAGAGACTAGGGAACCTCTGCTTGAACTATAAGTCCATAAAAGAGCTAGGCAGGACAAAGGTAAGCGTAGCCTTTTAAAATATTTGCCAACTTGACAAATTCAAGGTGCTCATGTGTTCAGCCACAATCAAGGTATGGTTTGGTTGGGTGTATTTTATATAAAAATGCCAAGCATGGTACATGACCTTCCTCTTAACCTTGAGAAATGTTTTCCAATATCTAGTCCTAATGGATTTATAATGACTAAGGAGCATATTAAATCATTCAAATTTTCTTTGAGATTGTTAAATGTCACCTATGAAGAAGTATCATGTAGACTATTTCCTTTCACTTTTAAAGATGTTACATATTAATGGTTTCTAAATCTCCCTAAAAATTACATTACAATTTGGGTTGATTTTAACAATGTCTTCATTTGACCAGTTTGGTAAAATTATCAATCCTTGTGTCCTATACCAATAATTCACCACAATAAAAAGGGATGCAAATGAACCCATAAGAGCTTTCAATGATAGGTTCCAAAATATGTTTAGTATGAATATAGCTCCATATAGACCATATGAGGTTTTAGCCTTTGAAATCTATAAGGATGCCTTATATCCTATGACTTCTATATTTATAAATATAGAAGTTAGACCCATGAAAACATTAGCTTTAGCATATGTTGAGGCTAGGATTATTTATGACCAAATGCAGCCCCAAGGTCAGATGGATTAATCTATTCCCAAATTCAACCCACATTTTTCTACCTTGAGTGTCTTACCAAATAACAATTAGAACATACTTGCTTTGAACCAAATCCCTACTTTGAACTAATTACCTTTGAGTCATGTTTATTCTACCTAGAACTTGGGATTTTTGAACATTTTTGATAATGGATTTAACCCTAGTGACCAAAAGGCCTTAGTAACAACAACTAGTATTAATAACAATTAGGTTCATCATTATAAGGCACCCAAAAATGAAAATGACTCTATCTTAAATATGTTCCAAATGTTAAGCACTAATTTTATTTAGTTGCAAAAGTAAGTTGGTAATACTAGATAGAGCTTAGGTATGAACTTTTTTTTCCAAAGGTCTAATAGGTCCATTAATAGATTTCATAATGATAGTTATAAAAACAATAAGAACAATGAGTCTTCCATTGATAAGAAAACAATAGATATAAATTTTATTGATACTACTTTACATGATTATTATAGAGTACATTGCACTTCTAGACATGGTGAGATACATTGCATTGAATTTTATAAATATTTCGATGCCTTTCAAGAAGATTTGGATACATTTGAAGTGGTTCTTAACAAATATAATGGTATAGATACATCAGTATCTAAATCTATTGACCAATCATTCATGGTGGAAATGTTTGACTTCCCTTTCCAAGAAGATAATGAACTTGATGATATTCCTAAATAAGTCCATGATTTTCATCAGTTCCTAAAGAAGACCTACCCTCTAAGGAATAGAGAGAATAATCATCCCCTAACTACTTCAACACATCTAAATAACTTTGGCACTCCTCTGGATACTACCTCAGATATGATCCAAAGCCTCCAAAGGGAAGTAATTCTAAACATTATACTGATGCATCTAATTCTTCCAATAGGACTGGCTATAATATTATGGAAGACATGAAGAAAATTATAGCTAACATTACATTGCATGAATTGATGTAGATCACTTAGCAAAGAGACTTGTTGTTGGATTTCTTGTCTAAAAATCCTAGTAATCCACCAAAAATTGATAATGCCAATGTTTCTATGTATAAAGCTAAAATAAAATCCCCACCTTTCTTGCTTACTGTCAAGATGTTTAGTAAGAATTGACATAATTATTTATTATATTCTAATCCATCCAAAAACATAATGCTAGTAGGTATTTGTAAAAAAACATGGCTTGACTCTTGTTAAATTTTATAGAGTTGTTATTTAATTAGATAAATATAAAGCCAAATTAATTATGGAATTATTAAATGTTCATATGTAGCTTGCCTTTGAGCCAAGGGTCCAACAATTTATTGATATCTAGGTGGTGGACATTCCCAATGCTTTTGGAATATAGTTAAGTAGAGAATGGATAAAGGCCCTGAATTGATATATGTACACTAAATATTCACATTTATGGCTACCATGGAAAGGAGTCCCAAATCATATCAAAGTGGAAAGAGAGCCTCGGATGAAGCACATGATCATAGAATATAATGTTGTGAATAAAAGGGTTAACATGATAGAATCTAATGATATCAACATAATGTATTTTTAATTATGAGTATATACTCTTGATACTTCTAAGGTACGTAGTTTTAATACTTCTCATGCTTTGCCTAGGATTTGGAAATTACATTTTAATGGTGCTAGGTGTAAGTTTGGATCTGGAGTGAGAATTGTTATAACCAATCCTATTGGGAAAGAACTAATATTTGCTTAGAGAATTTAGTTTCCTTACACAAATAGTCTTGTGGAGTATGTGTCAGGATCTTAACAAGAACAATTGATTACTATTGTGCAAGCAACTAAACACGGAATTAAACCAGAATAATAAGTAACTAGAAATTAGAATCAGCAAAGAATAAGAGATACAAGAAACAATGAAAACTTGTATTAAACTCTTCCAGAAGGAAATACAATGAATAAATCTCTCTTTCTTCCACACCTCTCAGTTGTACAGATCTATTTCCCTCAAGATTTCTCTCTATCAATTACAAACACAACTCAGCTACTTGAATTGATTCACCCTTTTTTTCATACATTATAAGCTATGAAGATCTATCCCTATTATATAGAATTAGGGATCATGAGCTATGAATTATACACCATTAGATACACCTCCTAATCAAAGGTTTAAATCAGTCCTACCAAAAATAGAAACTCAGACTCAACACTAATAGTTAAACTTTTCATGCAAATAATCTATTCTACCATGAAAATAAACTTTTGGAACACACAGGTGACTGACATCGGTCCCTATCTGCCTACACATGACCGATGTCAGCCGATCCATAACTAATGTTGACAGCCTCCAGTCGATCTTTGACCGACGTCGGTGACTGTGTAAACACAGTAACCTTTGCATTTGTTCATCTAGGTGAAGCTTTTAGCTCCACAACTCAACAATCTCCCACTTGGAGATAAATAGCTGCACCTGTACCTATACAGCAACATCCTTTAGCTTGTTTCTCCATCTTCAAGCTCAATCTTAAAGACCAACAAAAGTTGAATGAAGATTCAACTTCTCCTTTTTTACTGGCTTTGTTAACATATCAGCAGGGTTCTTATCTATATGGATCTTTTCTAGCTTTAACTCACCATCCTCCAATACCTATCTAATGAAGTGGTACCTAAGCTGTATATGTTTGGTTCCTGAATGAAAGGCTGAATTATTTGCCAAATGAATTGCACTTTGACTATCACTATATAATCTACAACTCTCTTGCTCCTTTCCCAACTCTTCCATGAACCGTGTCATCCATATCATTTCTTTGCTAGCCTTTGTGACTGCAATGTATTCTGCCTCTATAGTAGACAAGGCAACAACCTTCTACAACTTTGAAATCTAGCTAATTGCCATTCCATCAATAGTGAAAACATAACTTGTGGTGTTTCTTCTACCATCCAAGTCACCTACCATATCCACATCTACATAACCATGTAGAGAAGTGTTTGACCCTCCATAGCATAAATACCTACTGCTAGTCCCTCTCAGATATCTAAGAATCCACTGAACTCCTTTCCATTGTTCCTTTCTTGGATTGGCCATAAACTTACTGACAATTCCCACTGCTTGGGAAATATCAGGTCTGGTACATACCATTACATACATTAAGCTCCCAACTACAGAAGAATATGGAACTCTACTCATGTACTCCACCTCATCATGTGATTTAGGACACTATTCTTTGCTCAACTTGAAGTGTCTAGCCATAGGTGTGCTTACCGGATTTTCATCCTGCATATTAAACCTTTCCAACACCTTGTTCACATAATCCTCTTGAGATAAAATCAAACTATGATTTTTCCTATCTCTCTTAATACTCATGCCAAGGATTTTCTTTACCACTCCCAAATCCTTCATGGAAAATATGTGAGCTAATTTTACCTTAAGCTCAATAATATCCTGCATGTGTGAACCTGCAACAAGCATATCATCTACATACAGCAATAGTATAATATATATATACCATTATCCAATCTCTTAAAATAAACACAATGGTTGAATTGACATCTACTGAAACCATGCTTAATCATAAACCTATCAAATCTTAAATACCATTATCTAGGAGCCTGCTTAAGACCATATAAGCTTTTCTTCAACCTGCACACAAGCTTCTCCTTACCTTTGACCTCAAAACCTTATGGCTGATCCATATATATTTCTTCATCTAAATCTCCATGAATAAATGTTGTCTTAACATCAAGCTAATCTAGATGCAAATCCTCAATAGCAACTAAAGACAATACAGTTTGAATAGAAGTCATTTTTACTATAGGAGAAAAAAATTCACCAAAATCAATACCTGGTTTCTATGTAAATCCCTTTACTACCAACCTGGCCTTATGTCTCATCTATCTATTCTCACCTTCCTTTAATTTGTAAACCCATTTATTTTTTAGTGCTCTCTTTCCAGCTAGCAACTCAACCAAATCCCACATTTGGTTTTCTTTCAAGGAATCAATCTCTTCATTCATGCCAAGCTCCCACTATTTCTAGGTTTCTACCTATATTGCTTCATCAAAACTCTCTAGTTTTCTACTATAAATGATCAATAAGTAGAATAATGAAGGGGAATATTGAATTAAAGGTTTAATTACCCTCTCTAACCTCCTCTTGGGCATTTGAGACTCATATACTGCTTGCTATCAGCTCAAATTCTCTATCAGTGACTGATCTCGGTCATCTCTAGGTTTGTACCTGACCGACGTCGATTCTACTTGACCAACATCAATTCCTTCCTGATCAATGTTGGTCACTGTCTGACCGATGTCAGTTCCTGTATGACCGATGTTGGTTCCTTTTTTACTAACATCGGTGTCTGTGTTTTCCTATGTGTGAAAATTCTTTCCTGTGAGCTCATTTTGGATCATCACCTCGTCCAAATCAACATTGCTCTACTCAGTATTATTCAGCTTCTTGATATGATCACTATACATCACCTTTTCATTGAAAACAACATCATGGCTTCTAATAATTTTGTTAGTTCCTAGATTCCACAACCAAAATCTGAAATCTCCAGAGCCATAACCAATAAAAGTGCACCTCATAGACTTAGCATCCAGCTTCTTTCTATTTTCTTTATCAACGTGCATAAAAGCTTCAAAACCAAAAACTCTGAGAAATGAAAGATCTACCTTTTTACCTATCCAAGCCACTTCTAGAATTCTAGCATCTAGAGTAATAGAGGGTCCTCTGTTAATCAGGTAAACTGTAGTGTCTATAGCTTCTGCCCAAAACTGTAAGGGCAAACCAGCATGCAACCTCATACTCTGTGCATGCTCCAATATTGTTCTATTCATCCTTTCAGCAACTCTATTTTGCTAAGGTGTCCTTGGAACCATCCTTTCCCTATGTATTCCATTCATAGAACAGTAACTTATAATTGTAGTACTCACCACCATTGTCAGATCTAAGGCACTTCAATCTCAAACTTATTTCATTCTCAATCAAAGCTTTCTATTTCATAAATGTGTCAAAAACATCAGATTTCTTCTTTATGCAATAAACCCATACCTTTCTTGTAGCATCATCAATGAAAGAAACATAATAATGTGATCCTCTAATAGAAGCTACCTGAGCTGGTCCCCACACGTCTATGTGAACAAGCTCCAACTTGTGCTTCTTCTTTGTTGACCCAATTTTGAGAAATCTCACTCTCTTGTATTTCCCAAAAATACAATGCTCACAAAAATCTAGATCTATGCTTTTCGAATCTAAAAGCTTACCTTTTGACTTAAGAATAGTCATTCCCTTCTCACTCATGTGGCCAAGCCTTTGGTGCCACAATTTTGCATCTACATCTGAATTAGATAATACAGAAGGAGAATAATCAGTAATACAATTACATAAATAGAGAGTACCTACTCTCTTACCTCTGGCTAATACAAGTGCACCCTTGGAAACCTTCCAAGATTCAGTTATGAGAGTTACTGTGTAACCCTCATCCCCTAACTTTCTTACAAAAATCAGATTTCTCTTTAGGATGGGTACATGCATGACATCTTTCAACACCCATGTGTTGCCATTCTGCAATTTCATCTACACTTTTCCTTTGCCAACAATTTTACAAGGCTCATCATCCCCTGAATAAACTATTCCAAAATCTCCTTGGACATAATCATTGAAATATTCTCTATTTGGGGTAGCATGGAAAGAGGCACCAAAATCTAAAACCCAAGATTCTATTTTATTATCCAAAGAAAATATGAGAGCATCTTATGCAACAATACCTGTAACTTTTGCTTCTTCTTTACCTTCATGCTGATTTTCTTCTTTGGCCGGCAACTAGCAATTTTTCTTTGCATGCCCTATCTTTCCACAATTCCAGCAGGTTATTTTCCTTCCATTTCTAGATTTGGATCTACCTCTCATCTCTGACTTAGACCTTGATCTCCCTTTCTTGCGCTTCTCTTTTTGCCTTCCCCTACTTTCAATACTTAAAGCATTACCTGTTGTTTCCTCTATGCTTTTCCTACAAATTTCTTCATTCAAGATTACACTAACAACATCATCTACTTTCAAGATATTTGTAGCAAATGTAGTATTACTAACTGCCATTACCAAGCTATGCCAACTTTTTGGTAAAGAGCATAAAATTAAGAGAGCCTTAATTTCATTATCAAAAACTATTTTGACTGAATTTAACTAATTTACTATTGCATGGAAATCATTTAGATGACTAGATACAGATCCACCTTCCTGCATTTGCAAATTAAATAATTGCTTCATAAGATATACCTTATTCGAAGCTGAGGGCTTTTCATATAAATTTGCCAAAGTATCCATTAACTCTACTGTGGTCTTTGCCTATGATAAGTTGGAAATCATAGAAGATGCTAGGCTCAACCTTATAGATCTCAGAGCCTTTCTATCAAGAAAATTCCATTCTTCATCTTGCATATTTGTGGGCTTGCTTGAAACCCCACCCAATGGTAAGTATAGATCTTTTTGATACAGATAATCTTCTATCTGCATCCTCCATAATTGATAATTCTTGCCATTAAACTTCTCCATTCTTAGTTTACTTTCTTTTGCCATTGCTATACTCCCACTCAAACAGAAACCCCTGTGAGTGACCTGTAATCAACACACACTAAACAGATCTAAAACCACTTGTTAGTGAACCTGGATTTGATACCACTTGTCAGAATCTTAACAAGAACAATTGATTACTATTGTGTAAGCAACTAAACATGGAATTAAACTAGAATAATAAGTAACTAGAAATTAGAATCAGCAAAGAATAAGAGATACGAGAAACAATGAAAACTTGTATTAAACTCTTCCAGAAGGAAATACAATGAAGAAATCTCTCTTTCTTCCACACCTCTCAGATGTACAAATCTCTTTTCCTCAAGAGTTCTCTCTATCAATTACAAACACAATTCAGCTACTTGAATTGATTCACCCTTTTTTTCATACATTACAAGCTATGAAGATCTATCCCTATTATATAGAATTAGGGATCATGAGCTATGCATTCTCCACCATTAGATACACCTCCTAATCAAAGGTTCAAATCAGTCCTGCCAAAAATAAAAACTCAGACTCAACACTAACAGTTAAAATTTTCATGCAAACAATCTATTTTGCCATGAAAATAGACTTCTAGAATGCACAGGTGACTGATGTCAGTCCCTGTCTGCCTACACATGACCGATTTCAGCTAATCCATAACCGACATTGGCAGCCTCCAGTCAATCCCTGACTGACATCAGTGACTTTGTAAACACAACAACCTTAGCATTTGCTCATCTGGGTGAAGCTTTTAGCTCCACAACTCAACAGTATGAAGCTATGATTCTAGGATTTCAATTTTCCATTAATTATAAGGTTAAATAACTCTTGGTTCATGGTGCCTCAGAACTTATGGTTAATCGGGTGAGGAGCAAATTCCAATGTAAATTATCATATCTCAAGAGATATAAGTTTAGAGTATGGGATTTATTGGAATATGTTGATGTATTCAACATTATTTCTATCCCTAGGGAGGAAAACAAGGATGTTGATGAGCTTGCCTCAACTACACCCAATCTTATGCCAAACCATGACTCTCAAAACTTTAGCATTAAGCCAGTTCCATTTCTTTTGGTCCTAGATAATATAAGCCATCTATAAGGTTTTAATGATGACCAAAAAATCATGTATTTCATGACCAAATCAAGATTATTTTATTCCCATATCATAGATGAGGCCAATGAGAATATTTTTGAAGAGGATAGCAAATTTTATAACTAAGTCATTCAACTGAATGATAAAAAAAATTTAAAATGCATGATTGCCTTGAAGAGGTTATTTTATCAAGATAAAATAGCTAAGAATAGTAGGATTCCCAAAGTGAGAGGGAAGGATTACAAGGTATTTGATCGTGGAAATTGATATCAACCTCATCTAGTTAATATTAGGATAACATATATGAGCATTGAAAATGAAAAAGCTAAATACTTACTAAAAAACTATAAGGACATGATATCATGGTCCTATGATGACTTGAAAATTTTTAATCCAAGATTCATCACTTATACCATACCCTTCAAGGAAAACTACAAACCTTTTAGACAAAAGTAGAGGCCTATCAACCCTATTTTACAACCTATGATTTTCAAAGAAGTCAAAAAGTTGTTAGATGCCAAGATTATATTTCCCATTAGGCATTCTACCTAGCTCACCAATTTGGTCCCAGTCAAGAAAAAGAATGGTTAAATAAGACTATGTATTTATTTTAAGAATCAAAATAAATCATCTAAAAAGGATAACTATATTTCCCCTTCTCTAGACTAAGTTATAAAAAGTATTTTTGGTTCATATATGATGTCCTTTCTTGATGGATTTTTAGGGTATAACTAGGTGTTGGTGAATTATGAAGATAGGATGAAGACTATTTTTACTACCATGTGGGGCATGTTTGCTTATAAAAGGATGCAATTTAGGCTAATCAATGTTGGGGGAACATTCCAAAAGGCCATGGATCATGTTTTTCAAGGTTTGGTAAGTAAATGCATTATTATATACATGGATGATCTAACTATTTTTTATAATAATAGGAAGGACCACATTATGCATTTACAATAGGTATTTGAAAGGTGAAGAAGGTATGGGATTTCTCTCAACCCAAAGAAAAGTATTTTCTATGTTACTGAGGGAAAGTTTTTAGGCCATGTCATTACTAAGGAGGGAGTCTAGAAATCCTAAAAGACTAAAATCTATATCAAAGATAGAGCCTCCTAATAGTAGGAAAGAATTGAAATCATTCTTTGGCAAAATTAATTTTATAAGAAAGTTTATTTTTGGCTTTGCATAAATTGTCAAACCATTGAATGATATGCTAAAAAAGGATGCCAAAATTACTTGGAATGAAGAAACCAAGAATGCCTTTAAAGACATCAAGGAATTAATTAGACAAGATCTGGTCCTAATTGTGTTCTAAGAATTTGACTCACGAGAGGATGATTAGTATGGTATTAGTTTCAAAATGAAAACAAAATTAAACAAACACATTAACTAGCATAACATCTCTAAGCCTAGACACTAGGCAAAGCTTAGTTAATAAACATGAATAAAACATAACTAAAATTCAAAAGAAACCTTATTTTACCTCCCTTGGATGAAGTCCTTGGCAATGGAAGCTTGGCTACCTCCATCTCTCCTTGACACCTTTGGCTTATGGCTTGGCTTGGCTTGGCTTGGAATCAATTTGGCATGGTAACACTAGTTTCATGAAGCTTTTAAAACCAATCCTACATTATAACTTTGCATAATCATGTCTTAGAAATGATGTTTATGGCCTCTCTATTTATATATTTTTGGATTTGATCAAAATCAACCTAAACTATCCTTCTTGAGATTGAGATATGTGGTTGAGGATTAATTCAGTTTTTGGATTCAAGTTTATAATTATCTTCATCATGACATTGGAATAAGGGGCAATTAAGAGGAATGGAGTGCATCATGGAAGGCATTGATGAGGCATGTAGGGCATGAATCTTGATATTTGTGGCATTTATGCCCTAGGGATGTCTTCCCAAGAAATGAGGTCACCTGATGATGTAGATATTCAATATTCATTTCAAAAACAAAATATTTAAAAAGTTTCCATGGAATTATTAATTAGGCTCTAATTTGGTTTGATTATCTCTTAATCATATTTAAGCACTTTGTGTACAAATTACTCAAATTGATCAAAATGCCTTGTTATTAGTCTAAACTTTGACTAGATTAGAATTAAAAGGCAATGTCAGATGTGTTGGATCCATTATTCCATTTAGTATGTTACCAATACCAAATAACAAAGGCACATGTCTTCTGTAAGAGATTTGATAGGAAAGAGCAATCTAGAGCATCTAGGTGTAAAATTAGCATTTTGACTCGAAATGACCTGATCAAAGTTAGCTACCGCATAAATTTTACTATCCCATTTAATAATAATCTAGACAAAATTGGCACTTGAATATGTCAATTTCACATCTTTTAATGCACTTTAGTATTTTTAGGCCAAATTGTGTATTTTAGGTGGAAATTGGTCAAAATCTTGGTTAGAGATTATCGGTGGCCAGATTTAGGTGTCTATAGTTTTCCCCTATTTGGAAAGATATTTCAAACCATAGGCAAAGCAATGTCTTCTCAAATAATGAGAGATGGCCTATATGCCAAAAGAAGATGATAATTAAAGAATAAATCTCCAAATAGTTTTTGGGAAGCCTATGATGATGCTCCCGTGAGGGAGTAGCCATCACATTTGTTGATGGATGGTCCCTCAAAAAGAAACAAGAAGAAAAGTGGAATTAATCCATGGTTGAGACTAAACCAAACAAGAAAATGCTTGCATGCATAAATGTAAAAAGGATGTTGATTTTCACAAAGGTGGTTATAATCAAGAATAAAATTCAAAATATTGATTTGCCCATAGGTAGTTATAATCATTAAGTAGACCTAGATTGGCTAAAACTGATGGTGCCCCAGTTAGGGATGATTAGCAAGCACAACTCAAGGATATAACATAGAATACAAATTAAAGATGAGCAGGTGTAAAGTGATGAAAGAGATGGATAGAGGAATAAGATTGATCATTATAAATGATTCAATTTTACCTACCAATGAGGATATGCTCATCCTTATTAGTAATAATACAACTAGAATGGTCAATGGGTTGATTTGATCAAAGGTGGGATGGAAGGATTTACCAAAGTGTCAAGGAGAAACTTTTGTGGCTGAATTGATTGTAGACCTTCCTGAAGCTAATTTTTGTTGTAGCACATGCTGATAGGCTTCATGATAGAACACCATGAAGACTATCCCAAAATATGCATAAGGATTGACTCCTAATCCAATAAAGACTTGAAAATAATACACCAATGATAAAAACCATGATGATAATATTGACATATGAATATGGATAGACTCAAGAATAATGTGCTTGAGGAATCACCCATGAATACATATAGACTGAGTCGAGGCAACAGTGCTAAAAGTAAACAAATAGGCAAGAAAATAAACAAACAAATAAACAACCTGAAATAACCAAACAAATAGAAAGCCTAAAAACAAAAGCAAATGAAAGCATCTTAATAATGACCATGCTTTAATAAAGTAGATCGAGGATAACTGACTAGGCATAGATAGGATAAATGTTTTTGGATTTTTGAAATATTATGAATGTTTTTAGCATTTTGAGGTATCTTAACTCATTAGAGAATGACAAGGTACCTACTCACAAAATGGTGAGAGTGTTTGGCTTAGGTTTCTCATAAAATGATGAGAGTGTATGGAAAGGGGGATTAAGGTGACCTCAACATGAATTGAGAATGACTCAAATAGTATTTAAATGACCTCAAGTCATAGTAATGACATCTACACAAAAGGTGAGAAAAAACATCTAGGTCCCAACAACTTCTCAAATATGGCAAATGGCTAGTCAAATGAAAATAGTAATGGCAAGGTGATGCGGCAATGCATGGTAAATAAGTGTTTCCCCTAGTTTTCCCATAGGTAGTTATAACTAGGATAGAACAACATAGGTCAATGATACTAATTTTCCCATATGTGGTTATAATTAGTATCAATATTGGTGAAACACTAATTTGCCCATAGTGGTTATAATCAGGCTCACATAAAAAAGCTTGATAGGATGAAAGATATCTTACCAGATCAACTATTACACTAATTTTATAGACTATCATTATAAACATGGATTTGATTGATTTGTTGAAACTTGATCAAAATCCCCCCACAAAAGGTGTAGGAAGAACCAAAGTAACCAAGATCAAAACAAGATTGGGTATGATGAGTAAAAATAAGCTTTGGTCTAAATAGGAATGGAATGGTTAGAATGGTATGTTTTGCTTAGGATAATGATCTTTTTTGGTATATTGGATAAAATGGTAGTAGTTTTTGCCCCAAGTGATGGGGTGAATGGTAGGATATACAATAATGGAAACTGGATATGTAACAAAGGCAATGGCATGGTAATGTGAAATGGTATGGTACATGTTTTTGGCTTGGATGTGGTAAATGGCATATGATTCTATTTTTCCTTGTTGAGATGGAGATGCATGTCCTAATTAAAAAATGATACAAATAGAATACTTTATCATGTTAATTTACTACCCCACACCTCATTTGAATAATTGCTCTGTTAAGAATGGCATATAGATTTGGTTGCTGAGAATGATTTTGTGATCTTCATTAGTCATTGATTCTAATTCCTTCAAGTGTCGAGACAAGATATCTTTGTAGCCTTTGTAAAGGAAAGTGTGGCCATGAATGGTAAATAAGGAAAAATAATGGATGGTAGGCTTGATTATGAAATGGAATGGTAGATGATAATGGAATGTGGAATGGTTGGGAAATAAATGAAGATTAGGATGTTTAATCACATGTAATGTTGTTGATGTTGGATTCAACATAATTTTGGTTGGGTAGGACCAAAGAGTTTTTCTCTTAAGAAGACCACCAAATTTTTTAGTTATTTGATCTTGAGAGTAGCTACCATATGATTAGGTTGTAGATTAGAAGCTATTTTTATTTTATCTTTGATTTTGTCTTCATCAAGCAGTGAAGATATTTTATGCTCAACTATTGGTGCCTCAATGAGGTTTTCACCAATGAAGTTATCTTGATTGTCCCATATCACCTTTGAGAAGGTTTCACTAATAGACATTGGATTTTGACTTTTATTTTCTTCTAGTTCTTTCATAAAAGTTTCACTAGAAGATGTTGAGTTGGAACTTTGATTGTATCCTAACACCTCTGAAAAGGCTTCACTAGGAGAGTGTTCTTCTATTATATGAATGTGGCCTTGGCTTCCTTGCTTTTATTTAACTATTATGTCACCATGGATGCAATTCAACAAAGTGTGATTCTATTGATCCCAATCAACACTAGTGGGGGATGGAATGTCAATAATATGTCTATCTTTGTTGATGGTAATGGCCTATGGAATGATAATAGAATGGGGACAGGATGCAAAATACTCATATAAGATACTAAGATAAATTTTGTCAAAGTTGAATTATTCATCCTCAAAAACTATAAAAGGATCACAAATGTATTCAAATTGATTTGCAAGGCATGCATAACCAATTTTGTAATAGCCATGAAAATATTCTTCTTTAGAATATGATTCTAACTCAAGGGACTCTAAATCTAATGTTGACACTGATGTTGATTTAGATTCTGATGTTAAATATGATGTTAATTCAATAATAGAACCTGACTCTAACTTTGATTCTTCATCTAATAGGTACTTTGTTATAATGATGTCTTATTGAATATTTGGTTTTGGATAAGTAATGGCCTATGATGGAATAATGGGCTCCATAAAAATTAGTTTGTCAAAGTGAGACTCCTCTAGGATTAGAAATATGTGAAGAGATAACTCCTTAGAGACTAGCTTGTCAATAGGAGGCTCTTGAAAAATAAGCACATGGTTGAGGTAATGATTTTCCCCAAGGTGGTTATAATCATTAAGATGTGACTCAGTAAAGACTTGCTTATCAAAGTGAGACTCCTCGACAACTAGAATATATTAGATTAAACAAAACATAGAGATAAAATGATATTGAGAATAGCAGAGCACATTTTCAACATATTCAACCAAGCATGAAGGCCTATTAAATAGGCAAACAAATGAAATACCCTTAAAACATGAGATGGTATAAGAAAACTAACCTACGTCGGCTTGCATGAAATAGCAAAGACCGAACAAACAACTAACCTCTTAACCAAAGTGGTAAAGGCAACTAACCAACATAAATTACCTTAGTAAATAACCTAAGGTAAATACAATAATATGCTAACACCCTCCCTTAATGACTAAACTAGAAACAAGACTAGGTTTATCTCTTAATTTTATGAACTTGTCTGTACCAAGTGGTTTGGTCATTATATCAGCTGGCTACTCTGTAGTAGGGTAGTAGAAGAGACTGATGTCTTCATTTATAACCAACTGTCAGATGTAATGATGGTAAAACTCAATGTGTTTAGTTCTAGCATGAAATACTAGATTCTTCACCATCTTCAAAACACTTTGGTTCTCACAAAAAAATGGAGTAGGCTTTGATGACTCAAACTGAAGATCCTCCAAAAAAAATTATCCACATGGTTTCACAACCTGCACTGGCCACAAATTTATACTCTAATTCTGTTGAAGACAATTCCACTGTAGTTTGTAGTTTGCTCTACCATGAGAAAATTGTAGAGTAAAAAAATACTCTACATTTCATTTTGATTTGCAGTCGCGCAATCCAAATTTTGTCCCTGTACACTTTGGTTTGAGAAAATAGAGTTTTGATTCAAAGCATGGGCTCAAATTTCTTTTTGCCTTAATTTTGTCTAAGTGTCAAAATTGAGTGGAAACTGCCAATTGTCATCGGCCAAGGCACCTTTCATAATTTATAGAAGTTGGTCAGGACATGCCACATGTCTCATAGCAATTCAAAAAAATGTGACAAGTGTCAGCATCCACGTTTCATATCAGCATCTGCATTTCAAATCTCTTTTGAGTAGAAGGTTTCAAAAAACTAAGTATCAAGATCAAGTAGAAGGTGCCAGGTGGTGACAATAGAAGATTTCAATGTGCTTTTCTAAAAGCAATAGAAGATGCCACATACCCCTATTTGAAGAGAGGAGAAGCCACCACGTGTCAACCTCTAAATTATCTTTATTTGTTTTCATTGACAAGTAAAGTCTATGGTGGGTCCCAAGTTTTTGTTCTAAAGTAAGCGAAAGCCACCAAGTGTCGTCATCTATGTAAGTATGAAATGATACCTAATTTTTTCTATAATATAGACAGGATAATGTGGAGATGGACATGTGTCACCTTCCACAGGTTTCTCAAAAGGTAGCTAAAGGCAGTGGAAACCACCATGTGTCCTTTGTCAAGAATAAGTGGAAAATGCCACATGTCCTTATCCTCTTTTTGATGTTACTCAGGTGAGAACTGCTTTGGGTCCCATTTTCTATAGAAGTTGTTTAAGTTTTGGGAGAAGTAGATGGCGATAGATGTCATAGATCCAACACTTCTAAGCGAAGATACATTAAGAATATAGGTAATATGGAGAGTGCCCTGTGCCTTCGATAACGCTGCAGAATATGCCAAGTGTCATTCTTCGGTGCCTCTTAAGTATTAAGAAGGTTTTCAAGAAATTGGCTAAGTGTCCTCTTCCATTTGATAGAAGGGAGCATCCTGTGTATCTGTTTTAGCCAATGAACTACAAAAAGATAGAATGTTTTAGAATCTAAGAAATATCTTTTGATAGACACTTCCAGTTCATTTAGATTTTAGTTGGGCCGTTAGATTGGGAACATGCAGACAATCCAGAGTGAATCTGATGCTATAAAGAAGGGTGCAGAGATCACTAGAAATCATCATCAGAATATTGGAGAGAATTTTTTGTGAGAGACTATTGTCAAGAGTTTTCAGACTTTTAGAGCTATGATCAGGAATATCATTTGCCTTTGTTCTTTTTTCTTGAATTGGAAAGTTTATGTAACTATGCATGTTTTCGTGCCTTTTATGTAACTTGAAAGTTAATAAGAATACTAAGTTATGTGCCCTTGTTTGTGTTTTCTATGTCATTGCAAAAGTAGTCTAAGCTACAAGCCTCCATTTCTATTGTTTCTATATTTTACATTGATCATGCCTTGTTCACTCTTTAATGTAATTGAATCTTACATATAGTTTCAATGTACTCAGAATTAAGGGTTGAATTACATTCAGGCGCATCACCATAGTTAGATTTTCTTTCTTTGCATTTGTGTTTCTATTTAATTTTCTATCCCTTTCCTCCCAACACTCAAGATAAAGAAGAGACCAACTTCTTAAAAATTTGGAGGTCATTTCAAGTTGCAAGTCCCACATTCTTGAAACTTCCCATTGTTGGTGTTAGAAGCAAAGCACAATTTTAACCATCACAGGCACATCACCATAGTTAGATTTTCTTTCTTTGCATTTGTGTTTCTGTTTAATTTTCTATCCCTTTCCTCCCAACACTCAAGATAAAGAAGAGACCAGTTTCTTAAAAATATGGAGGTCATTTCAAGTTGCAAGTCCCACATTCTTGAAACTTCCCATTGTGAAGCAAAGCGCAATTTTAACCATGAATAGTTTTTGGCATGCCCGATGGGACAAGTCTTGAAGTTTCTTTCAAGACTATATGAACCAAAGAGTTACAAGGAGTCATAGCTGTGGATCAGTAACCAGATCACAATCTGCTAGAAATCTAGGTATTCTTTTGCCACCTTTGGTAACTAGTCCAAGAAGAAGAGTCAATCAGTTTATACCAATACTAAGAGTAAATATGGGAGGCCCTAAACCCCCAAGAAATTATTCAAGTTGGAACACTGGTAGTCCTTTGAATCTCCCAATACCACCAGCCACTTGGGATCTTATCCCAGTAAATGCCTTGAAATCTCTACCCAAACTCAGTGGGCAAGATTTTAAAACACCTGAAGAACATCTTCAAGATGTATTAGATGTCTGTGATATACATGTTGTCACACAAAGAATGTGGCTATAAGGTTATTAGCAGCTTCTTTTAAAGGAAAGGCTCTAGAATGGTATCGGTCCTTGACCCCAAATACCATATCTACATGGGATCAGCTCAAAGATCTTTTCTTAAAAGATTCAAAGAAAAGGGTGATAAGTCTTCTTTGTTACAGTAATTGATTACCATTTTAAAGGGCACCACAAGAAGTAATAACTGACTTCAACTCCAAATTTCAAAAGACTTGGGAAAGGATTCTTGCTATCGCTAGACCATTACTAGGTATGGCTATAGTGTTTTATCTTAAGGCTTTCAATTCAGATATATCTATTATGATTCAGTCACTTGGAGGTCAGACTCTGTGAGAAGCTTATGACTATGCAGTCAGAGCTGAAAATAATTTGATAGATGCTGGAAAGTTTCCCCCAAGGCCTCTCATGCCCATGTTTCCAAAAATTACCTTGTCACTACCTCAAAAAGCCCCTAAATCCATAACCCCACCTGTTTCTGTGTATCAATATCCTCAACCACCTGCTAAATAACTTGTCCCTGCTCAGTATTCTAAGATGGATGATATCAAGAATATCTTAAGGACATTTTATAATGAGTTGATTAACATAAAGAGATAGCAGAATCCTTACCCTAGGCCTCCATATCAAGGCTACCAAGGAAATAGATTTTCATCACAGCCAAATCAATACCAAGGTCCTCAAAGGCAAAATAACCCTTAGCTAGCAAACCAATTAGTTGCAGTCCCTACACCCTCACAAACTATTCCCCCCAATTCAAATAGGGAGATTGTTCTAGGGCAAAATAATTATGTGGATAACACCAATGCCTAGTGTTTCCCTTATAATGATGTTCATACACCTAGAGATTGTCCCATGGGTAATCTATAACAAAATGTGGCAAAGTAAAGAAGAATGGATGGACAATTTGCAAGTACTAATGACAATCAAGCTTACCAATCTCTTGGTATGCAAAATTCAGTCCTAATGGCTCAGATGTAAGGAATGTCTTTACAACAAGAGGAAGAAATAGCCCCAAAACATGCTTTGTTCTCGTGGGTTGAAGATGAATAATCAGTATTCTTGAATGAAACTTCCACTTCTAAGAAACTAGTGGTGCAATCAGATTACTATACTAGATCAAAGAGAAGAATGGTGGAGCAGCCTAAAGTTGCAAATAGTCAAGTTATGGAGAATCCTCCATCCCAAAGTCAAATAAATATAGCTATTAGACAAGAAATGCCAAAACCAATGCTGAATCAAGTAGTTCTAGGACAAGTTCAAGAAAAAGCAAGGTATCCTTACTTTCCAAGAACCCAAACTCTAGGACCGATGAATGTGGTAGATCAATTAAAGAGAACTCCATCACAAGTATCAATTTGGGACATATTAGACATCCCTGAGTAAACGAAGTTATTACAAGAGGCTCTGCAAGGCCAAGCAATGCCTAAACATACTAAGATAAAAGAAAAACTTGCTGATAAAGAAAAACTCAAGCACACAATTCCCTTGAAGACAATAGCCTTTGTGAACAATGCAGTAGAGGTAAGTAAATCCAAACTAGAGCCTTTCTATTTGACTCTAATAGTTGGAAAGAAAATTTTGCATAATGCATTAATAGATTCAAGAGCTAGTAGTGTAGTAATTCCTAAACAAATAGCTGATGCTTTAAAAATAAAGTATGAACCCCTTGCAAAAGGAGTTATGCAGCTAGATGGCAAAATAGTACAAACAATAGGGAGAATTAAATAACTCCCATTGCAATTATATACTTGTCCCAATATAATTGTCAATCAAGACATAGTAGTCATAGATATACCTCTTATTTTTGGTTTATGTTTATCCAGAGACTTTATAGCCAAAATAGGAGGATATATGTCTCTTGATTGGTCTCACCTCATCCTGAGAACCAAATATGGTTCAAAGATGAAAATTTTATCTGAACCACTATCATAGGACCATAAAACCAATTAACCAACATCAAGATTAGAGGCAAATCATGATATGTTAAATAAAGAAGAAAGGGTTTTTGTTGAAGATTTAGGCGACTAGATTGAGCATGATCAAGAAGAAGAAAATAACCAGTTGTTAGTTATGATGCATAGTAACCCATATGGGAATTATGACTCTACTGGTCTAGGCACTTATGTCATTTTTGATTAGGACCATGAAATCCCTAATGTTTTAAGGGAAGAGACACCAACTACTCAAAAATATGAAAAAGATTTAGAAATCTGGACCCTAAATTTTGATGGGGCTAGAAGTAAAAATGGTGTTGGAGTAGGAATTTGTCTTACTGCTCCAAATGGAGAGGAAATTTTAAGGGCTATCTGTTTCTAATTTGCCTATACAAATAATTATGTTGAGTATGAATCTTTAGTACATGGGCTCCTATTAGCCAAGAAAAAGGGAATAAAGAATCTAATAATAAAAAGAGATTTAGAATTAGTAGTGAAGCAAATTAGAGAAAAGGCAATAGCCAAAAATGTAAGGATGAGATCTTACAGATAGGATTTAGGACTTAATAGAAGATTTTGAAGCCTTCAATATTGAAGTAGTCCATAAGATTCAAATTTTTGAAGTTGATAGGATGGCCCAGATTGGCTCACAGTTTGATCCAGCAACTGGTCTATTAATTAACAATGAGTCAGTAAAAGTAATAGTGAGGCCAACTATTCCAGACAATGATGATAATTGGCAAGTATTTGAAAATGATTCTCAAGTACTCTCATTCTTACAACAATTAAATGAGTTTTTTGATCAATTACAAACCAAAGTTGAAGAAGCATATGGAGATCAAGTCATACAATTAAAGACTAATAAGCTTCCTAAAGGCTTGATCACTTTAGAGAATCTATTTGATCCAAAAGGTGTAAGTCTAGAGAAAATAAGGTTCCAAGTAAACAAAATAGACTATTCTAAAATTGAGGTGAGTGAAGGGAAAAAATTAAAAGTTGGAAATTTTGCAACTCAAGAAGAAAAGGAAAGACTAATTGAATTGTGCAAAAAATATGACAAGGTCATAGCCTGGAGCTATGAAGACCTTCATGGATATAATAGATACATTATTCAACACACAATAAAACTGACTGAAGGATCTAAGCCCATCAGATAGAAATAGAGGCCAGTAAATCCAAGGATTGAGCCTCTAATGGTAGATGAGTTGTAGAAACTTTTAGATTCTAAAATAATTTTTCCAATCAAACACTCAACCTGGGTATCAAATCTAGTACCAATTAGAAAAAAGAATGGTGATATAAGATTTTGTGTATATTTTAGAGATATAAATAGAGCATCTTTGAAAGATCACTATCCCTTTCCCTCCATGGAACAAATTCTACAAATTGTGGCTAGATCAGAGAGATTTTTTTTGCTAGATGGTTTCTCTGTATATAATCAGATTTGGTTGGTTGATGAAGACCAATACAAAACTACTTTTACTACCAAATGGGGAACATTTGCATATGCTAAGATGCCATTTCGCCTATCAAATGCTAGAGCCACTTTTCAAAGAGCTATGGATTTTGCATTTGGGGAACTTATAAATAAAATCATCCTAATTTATCTTGATGATCTTACTATTTTTTCAAAAAATGTTGTTGATCATTTTGATCATTTAGAAGCTATTTTTAACAAATGTCAAGAATTTGGAATATCCTTGAACCCTAAGAAATGTATCTTTGTTGTCCCTCAAGGAAAATTATTGTAGCATATAGTATCTAAAGAAGGAATTTTCATAGATCCTGAAAGAGTTACAGCTATAATGGATTTACCTCTTCCAGTAAATAAAAAAGTAGTTCAGTCTTTTTTAGAGAAGATTAATTTTGTCAATAGGTTCATATCGAATTTTTTAGGCTTAGTGAGACCAGTAACACTCTTGTTAAAGAAATACCTGATTTTCAATTGGACTATAAAAGGAAGGCAAGCTTTTGAATAGGTCAAGAAGGCTATCTCAACATCCCCTGTACTTAGAAACCTAGATTTTTTTAAGCCTTTTGTAATGTATGTCTATGGAGGAGAGTTAAGTATTGCTATTATCTTAACATAAAAAGATGATAGACAGGAGGGAGAGCACCCAATATCCTTTTTCTCAAGAACTCTCAGGGAGTATGAAACCAGATACAACTTTGTAGAGAAAAAAGCATATGTTATGGTAAAAGCCCTCAAAAAATTCAGGCATATGGTATCAAGAAGCAAAATTCTAATACTTGTAGCTCACCCAAGTGTCAGAGAATACATAATGGAGGGAGAAATTACTAAAAAAAGAGCTAATTAGATAACCAAGATCCTTGAATATGATGTAGAGGTCAAACCCACTAAGTTAGTCAGGGGCAGGGGTTTGTGCCAATATATGACTCAAGAGCTTGAAAAGATGATACCTGAAGAGACAAATGCAACCCAAAAAGAAAAGGAAATTGTATTAAGAATACAAGAGGTAGATCAGGAATCCTGGGTCACAAGCAGGATTCATTTTATGAAATATGGAATTTACCCAAGAGAACTCGCTCAAAATAAGAGAAGATATTATAGGATACAAGGAGTTCATTTTATTTTAATTGAACAGGTTCTTTTCAAGAAAAATTTTGATGGCAAATTATTAAGATGTGTAGAAAAGGCTAAGGCTAAGAAAATACTACATGAAATGCATCATGGAGTATCAGGTGGACATTCATTTACAAAGGCCATAGCTATAAAGATAAGTGAGGTAGGTTATTGCTGGCCTACTTTATTTGTAGATTATTATTAGCTGGTTTAAAACTGTCAATCCTATCAATATTATGTGGGGCTGAGAAGGAATGCAGCAATGCCCCTTAGTCCTATAATTATGGATGAACCTTTTGCTCAATGGGGTCTTGACTTCATTGGAATGATAAATCTAGTGTCTAGTATGGGTCACAAATAGATATTAACTGCCACAGATTATTTCACCAGAAGGACTGAGGCTGTGCCACTTAAAGAAGTAATAGAAAATGTGATCCTAGATTTTTTAGGGAGTATCACTACTCACTTTAGGGCTCCTCACACCATAATTTCAAATAATGCTAAAGCATTTTTAGGGACTAAAGTATCTGACTTTGCATTAAAGCATGGAATATATTTGAAAACTTCCTCCAATTATTACCCTCAAGGTAATGGTTTGGTATAATCAACTAACAAGAACCTGATTAGACTTATCAAAATAATAGGGGCTGACCATCACAAAGAATGGCATAAAGTACTTAATTTAGCACTATGGGCTAATAGAATCATGCCTAAATAGGTGATCAAAATGTCCCCATATGAATTGGTATATGGAAAATCTACTATAATACCACTAAGTTTGGAGATTCCTGCTCTCCAACTAATCAAACAAATTGAAATTGAAGAAAATGGCCCCATGCAGGTTAGACTTGCAAAACTTTTGGAGGATCAAGAAAAGAGGGATGCAGCCCATGATTCAGTGATAAAGCATCAAAAAATAATTAAAGACTATTTTGATAAAAGGACTTCAAATCCCCATTTTGAAACAAGCTCAATTGTTTTGAAATCGGATGCAAGAGCCACCAAGCTAGGTCAACACACAAAATTTGAAGCATTATGGATTGGCCCTTATAAAATTCATGCATGTAAATAGAAAAATTCATTTGAGCTAGAAACAATAGAAGGTGAACCTGAGGAGATTCTTGTGAATGGAATCTATTTGAAACATTTTAGTTAGGCTGTGTCCTTGTTACGTTATAGTTAGATAGTTTCTTTTTCTTAGTTGCTTTATTTTCCCATTTTGTTTTCCTGCTTTCTTTTAAATAAGTGTTTTTTGAACACGTAGCAGTAGCTCAAAGTTTTTTAAAATTTTCAAAATTCAAAATTCATTGAATATCTCCCAAATCTTTAAAAATCCCTAAGGTGCCTTGTGCTGCCACTTGTATAACGTGTCTATCTCATTGTCCTATGAAGATTGAGTAAGATTTGCTAATAGTTATCTGATTTTAATGTCATTTTGAGACTTGATGGGTGAATAAATGCCTCATAGCAAGAGTTAAAGCTTACAAGTTTCTCAAACATTCCTGCATCTATGAGAAAATATCCTGCTACTTACATTTTCAATTCCTTGTAAACTTACTTAAGCGAAAGAGCTTTCTATTTTGCAAAAGTTTATACCAATTATCACAGAATAGATATAGAGATGGAGGGAGCACAGTCTTCACAACAAGGAGATGGGATGTATGAATCCCTTGATAAGTTTCTTATGGGCAAGTTATATGCTTCAGCTCTCATGCAACCATTGAAGACCTACCCATGGACCAGAATCCCTGAAGTTGGCCAAGCAAGTGACCCAGCAAAGATAGGAGATTATGCAAATGGAGTCATGGACCCAATTCTTCAAAGAGCTAGTAAAAAAACTCTCAAATAAGGGGCACATCAAGGGTGTCTTCAAAGGGCCAAGGTGGGACAATATGAGACATTTGCAATGAGGATATGGAATTCACAACTGGTACAATTCATTGTCCCAAGTGTGCATCCATGCCCTGACTTGGTCGAACTATGTGCAGACTTGTTCCATGCACCCTCAAACACCATACAATAAGGTCCATTCATGATGCAAATCACACCATAGTCTATTAGAGACATATTAACCATGTATCATGATAAAATAGCTACATTTCCCACTATTGCTAAAATGCAAAGAACATGGGCAAACATAAATACTTAGTTGAGGTTCTTAAGATCTGAATTGCAAATGGGCGATGATGATACTAATGTGCCTACACTCCCTGCAACAAGAGCCCAATTCGCACAAGCTAGCCAAGATGCACTGTCTATGATGGCTTTCATCTTTGGCATGAAAGATGATATGGCAGTCTATGGAGAACAAATGGCTATTCTCTTCAGATCGAAGATTGTTAATAAGACTCAGGAGTATTAGCTTGATTTTTCTGACCAAATTGCATACTCCATGGTGGAACAACTTGCCCAATTCAAATCAAAAGGAGTTTTTAGGTACTCTTATTATTTGTTTCACCTCATGTTGTATCAAAACTCTGACATCCTTTCCTAACATATGCATCTTGATATGTATGACCCAAGTTTTGATCTACAAAGGACCATTCATGTGTCTGCATCGACACATATTTTGTCAAAAACTAGCGATCTATATGAATTTTGAAAACAATTTGTTACCCCTACTTTTTGTCATTTGAGCCCAGAACCAGTTATAAATAGACTATTTCTAAGTGTTTCAAATCTTCTGGCCAATTGCCCAATTCCTTGTGATTTCTTTTTTGGATCCCACCATACAATTATTAGAGTCCATGGTTTTTTTGGGTAACCAATGTTGCTACCTAAAATTTTGAATCTTAGGTTAGCATTCTTACAGGTCACCAGGAAGGTGTCTATAGTAGATAATGAATATGGCTCTAGGAAGAGGAAGAGAAAAATGTATGACCTCCCATGGATGATAAACAACATGGTATTAGAAGCCAGAGATGCTGAGATTGTGCTTCTTAAAAAGCTAGCCTTCTTGGGTTTCCTGCTAATCAAAGATAAATGGGTATATGACCCAAATAGTTTCATAGCTTCCTGGATAAGGACTAATAGGGTTGTAACAATAATTCCACATGAGGGCTGCCCCTTTTGGGAAAATAAGAAAAATCCTAGGGAAGATACTCATGGATTTTATGTTGAATTAATAGATTTGCCCCTTCCACAAAATAGACCATGGGAAACTTTCTATGCTAAGTAGAGGGATTTTGATCTTAAAGTTAGAATGGCTTCTGGCTTAAGAAGGGCACTAAAGAATAAAGATTGGGATGCTAAGAAAATAGAAGCCTATTGGAAATATAGGCAAGAAATTTATCAAATAACTCATTCTTTTGGGAATGTGGACTCAGATGAGAGATGGAAAGAACTATGGGATGAGTGCCATTTATCCCCTATATATAGCCCTGACACAAGGTGTAGAGCTAGAAGCCAGAGCAGGATCAAGCCAAGAGTCACAAGACCCATAGCAAATCACAAATGCAGTCACTGTAACAGTTTGGCCACAATCTCTTAGTGTCATGGAAAGACAAAAGAGTGTGGTGCCTTCACCACCAAAAGCTTCCCCATCAACATTAGTTATTGAAGTTCCCAATTCCCCACAAGTACCACTAATAGCAGTGGTAGATGTTAGAGAAAAAGAAGCATAGCCAGAAGAAGAAACACCAAGGAAATAGAAAAGGTTGAGGTTTCAATTTGAGTCTGAGGAGAGGGCAAAACCCTCACAATGCCAATTACAAAGTACTATAGTTGTTCCTTAGGTAAGTATCATTCCTCTTCCTCCTCAATAGTTTTCTTCTCCTATCGGCATGATGATTTCATCTGGCCAAACGACATTCCCTACCACCTCTATCGTGCCCATTTCTCACTTCACCCCATCTATCCCAACTCAAGCCTTAACATTGCCTCACTTTTCTCCCTCTATTCCCAAGAAGCTACCTGCTCAGATTTTCCATAGCCAACAATTGGCTATTTCATATGGTTTTCCACAAGGACATACTTTTGTGGTTGGGCACATTGCCTCTCCTTCTACCTTCCAAACTCAAGCAAACATTGCTAGGAAGGCAAGGGAAGCCTGAAGAGAGAAAAAGAAGATCAAGGAAGATACAGCCTTGGCTACACCACATCTACAGTCACAATTTGACCCAATTCAGTAGAAATTGATGGTGACTCATTTATCACCAAATGTAATCAAGCCAAGTGAGTAGATGTAGCTAGAAGACTACACAATGAATGCAGTGGCCATAAACATGTTCCTGTTCAGGCCACAAGATAAAATTGAGCTACTAACCAAATCCATTTCTATAGTTGCTAAAGACTACTTGAAAACATCAAGGAAGCTACAGAAGATGGAGGCTGATCTAGCCAAGGAAAAGGCAAATTGTAGCAGTTTGACCACAAAAATCAATAGAAAAGATAATGAAATAGAGAGTCTAAATAAATAGTTTTAAGATACTATTTCCCTTCAGACTCACCAGGTGATCCAAGCCTAAAATGATTCCTTAAAAGTAGGGCTAATGTAGGTAAAAGATGCAGTTATGACCCTAAGGTGAGAAAAAGTAGCATTATAAGGAAAATGTGAGGAAAGCCTGTTATAGGTTACTCAATTACAACAGAAGCTGCTGGATAAACAAAATAATACCATAGCTATACAAGCCCAATTTCAAGCTGAGCAACAAAGAATAGAACAATTGACACTGGAGATGGCCAATAGGCCAAAGAATGTTAGAGTGTTAAATATGGTGAAGGAGTTGTATGAATCAATGTAGAAGAGAATCTCTTTAGAGATTATTCAGCTCAAGCCTTCTCTCACCTTCCTACTAAATGCACAAAAATTGTGCAAAAAGGTGGAGAATTTAGTTAAAAACATTCTAGCTACAGTTTCTAGGAGAGTATTAGACTCTAAAACATTATTGCAAAAGCTTTATGATGTAATGGATGGAACGTTGTTAGCAGCAAGAATTGATAACAAAATGGTCACTGCTAAGCGAGTGAATGAGGTTCACAGTTGCAATTCCATAGCCATCAATTACAGATAACTTCTTGATGTAATGAAAGAAGGAATCAATGAAATGAAATAGCACATTGAAGACCTAGTGCAATTAGGTCTTCCTTCTCTATTTCTTGATGAAAATATTGTGTTCATGGTTGATGAAATTGAACCTTTGCTATTGGCCAAGCAAAATGATCAAATAGTTTTTCAAGATTTAAGGGATGATTCATCAGTCCCTAAAGTAGAAGTTATTTTGATTCCTATTTCCCAACTTGAATTCAAATTGAAGGCTACAGTTTAGATTTTTCAAAAAAAATCACACAAGGATATTATTAACCTTGCTTTAGCCTTCAATGAATTACAGAATAAGCAAGAGTTATCTAACGATGTGTGGTCTGCCTATCAAACAACATTACTAAGGCTGTAATTTTTGACATTTTAATCAAACAGGAGTTGTGGTTTCTTTTTGAGTAGGCTCAAAAGTCCTTGGGGTCACCAATAATTATAGAGTAAAAAAATACTCTACATTTCATTTTGATTCGCAGTCACGTAATCCAAATTTTGTCCCTGTACACTTTGGTTTGAGAAGATGGAGTTTTGATTCAAAGTACGGGCTCAAATTTCTTTTTGCCTCAATTTTGTTTAAGTGTCAAAATCAAGAGGAAGCTACCAAGTGTCATCAGCTAAAGCACCTTTCATAATTTCTAGAAGTTAGTCGAGACATGCCACGTGTCTCATAGCAATTCAACAGAATGTGACAAGTGCTGGCATCCACATTTCATATCACCATTCACGTTTCAAATCTCTTTAAGCATAAGGTTTCAACAAACTAAGTAACAGGATCAAGTGGAAGGCACTAGGTGGTGACAATAGAAGATTTCAATGTGCTTTCCTAAAAGCAATGGAAGATGTCACGTATCCCCAACTAAAGAGCACAGAAGCCACCATGTGTCAACCTCTAAATTATCTTTTTTTGTTTTCATTGACAAGTGAAGACTGTGGTGGGTCTTGGATTCTTGTTTTGAAGCAAGCAGAAGCTGCCAAGTGTCACCATCCATGTAAGTATGAAATGAGGCCTAATTGTTAATATAATATAGACAGGATAATGTAGAGATGGACACGTGTCACCTTCCATAGGTTTCTCAAAAGGTAGCTAAAGGCAACAGAAATCACCACATGTCTTTTGTCAAGAATAAGCAAAAAATGCCACATGTCCTTGTCCTCTTTTTGAAGTTGCTTGGGTGAGAACTGCTTTGGGTCCCATTTTCTATAGAAGTTTTTTAAGTTTTGGGAGAAGTAGATGGCGACAGATGTCAAAGACCAAACACTTCTAAGTGAAGATACAATAAGAATATAGGTAATGCGAAGAGTGTCATGTGTCTTTGATAAGGTTGTGGAACATGCCAAGTGTCATTCTCTAGTGCCTCCTAAGTATTAAGAAGGTTTTCAATAAATTGGCCAAGTGTCCTCTTTTATTTGATAGAAGGGAGTGTCTTGTGTATCTATTTCAGCCACTGAACTGTAGAAAGATAAAACATTTCAGAATCTAAGAAATATCTTCTGATAGACACTTCTAGTTTAGTTAGATTTTAGTTGGGACGTTAGATTGGGAATAGGTAGACAATCTGGAGTGAATTTGATGCTATAAAGAGGGGTGCAGAGATCACTAGAAATCATCATCAAAAGATTGGAGAGAATTTTTTATGAGAGACTATTGTTAAAAGTTTTCAGACTTTTAGAGCTGTGATCAGGAATATCATTTGCCTTTGTTCTAATTGCTTGAATTAGAAATTTTATCTAACTGTGCATGTTTTTGTGCCTTTTATGTAACTTGAAAGTTAATAAGAAGACTGAGTTATATGCCTTTGTTGGTGTTTTCTATGTCATTTCAAAAGTAGTCTAAGCTGCGAGCATCTATTTCTATTATTTCTATCTTTTACATTAATCATGCCTCATTTGATCTTTAATGTAATTGAATTTTACATATAGTTTCACTATGCTCAAAATTAAGGGTCGAATTACATTCAGGTGCATTGCCATAGTTAGATTTTCTTTCTTTGCATTTGTGTTTCTGTTTAATTTTCTATCCCTTTCCTCCCAACACTCAAGATAAAGAAGAGACTAGCTTCTTAAAAATTTGGAGGTCATTTCAAGTTGCAAATCCCACATTCTTGAAACTTCCCATTGTTGGTGTTAGAAGCAAAGTGAAATTTTAACCATCATAGGTGCATCACCATAGTTAGATATTCTTTCTTTGCATTTGTGTTTCTATTTAATTTTCTATCCCTTTCCTCCCAACACTCAAGATAAAGAAGAGACTAGCTTCTTAAAAATCTAGAGGTCATTTCAAGTTGCAAATCCCACATTCTTGAAACTTCCCATTATTGGTGTTAGAAGAAAAGTGAAATTTTAACCATCAACAAAAACTCCTGAACCAAAAGTGAAAACATACCCTGTTGTAGATTTTTTTGAATCAACTAAACTTGCATAATCAGAATCAGAATATCCTAAAAGTTCAAAATCTACAGACTTCTTATACATTATGCCAAAGTCAAGAGAACCTTTGACATATCTTAATACTCATTTTGTAGCTAACCAATGGACTTCATGTGGTTTAGATATGAAGCGAGATAGAAAACTCACTACAAAACAAATATCTGGTCTGGTGGTAGTGAGGTAAATGAGACTACCCACTAGCTATCGATACACTATTTCATGTATCAGAGGTGAATCAGTGTCTATTAAAATTTTAGCTCATGCTTCCATAGGTGTGTGAGTTAGATTACAAGCCATCATTCTAAACCATTCTAGCAATGAATTGACATACTTATTCTATGATACGAATACAATATTACCACTTTGCCAAAACTCAACACCTAAATAGTATTTCAGTAGTCCTAAGTATGTCATGTCAAAAATACAACAAACATTAGCTTTCATTTGCTGAATGAGATTAGTACTACTCCCAGTGATGGCTATATCATCAACATATATAATGAGAATCAAGATATCATCACCAGACACCTTTACATAGATATTTGGTTCCGAGTTACACCTTTTGAAACCTGACTCCCTAAGATATGAGTCTATTTTTGTATACCAGGCTCAAGGAGCCTGCTTAAGTCCATATAAGGACTTGATCAACCTGCAAACAAGATGTTCCTGACTAGGAACTTGAAAACCCTGTGGTTGAACCATGCAGACTTCCTCCTCCAGATCTCCATTCAAGAAAGCACTCTTTACATCCATTTGGTGCACCTACCATCCAAACTGAGAGGCAATAGCAATAATCAAATGAAAAGTTACTATCTTGGTGGTTGGAGAAAAAGTCTCCTCATAATCAACCCCTTCCTCTTGTGCATAACCTTTTACAATAAGTATGGCATTGTATTTGTCCAAGGAACCATCTGCTTTGTATTTTACCTTATAAATCCACTTAAAACTAATGAATTTCTTTCTTGGTGGTAGTTCCATCAAGTTCCAAGTCTTATTATTCATCAAGGAATCATATTCCAATTTCATAGCTAATTCCCACTCATACTTCCCTTTGGCCTCTAAAAAAAATTAGGCTCAAATACTTGTGAAACAAAAGTTGTTAGAGCAAGATTGGCATGCTCACCTCTATTACCAAACTACTTTCCCGATCTCAGTCTTCTACCTTTCACACCTTATGGCAAGTCTCCTTTTAGTGTTTCAATTGTGGTAGTATACCACTTTGGCTTCTCTGGTTGTTCTACTGGAAGCTCACAATGACCTGTATCAATTCCCTCCCTGGAATGTGATTCCACTGATGAACAAGAATTCTGCTCACTTTTCATTTAACTCATGATTTAGGCTTTTGTTTTGCTGAAAAAGATGAAAAAATGATTTTTTTTAATTTTCCCAGATCCTTATAGTGCCCTTACACATATAAATTCAATAGAGGCTTTTAGGCCTCTAAAACACCCTATTTTCACTTCCTTTTGGTCTTATTTAGCCTTCTGATGCTTCCTAGCAATTTTTAGACCTTCTAGTTGAGTTTTTTGAATCCTATGATGCTTTCTCTCTCCTCAACTCTCCACTGGGCACTTGAAGCTCCTCCCTGGCAAGACACCGACCTCTCTCTGGCTTTCATAGACCTCCACTCAGGTTTTACAAACCATGGGTTCTAATACAATATTAGATTAAATAAAACACAGAGAGAAAATGAGATTGAAAATAGCAGAGCACATGTTCAAGATATTCAACCAAGCATGAAGGCCTATTAAATAGGTAAACAAATGAAATACCCTTGAAGCATGAGATGGGTATAAGAAAACTAACCTACGTTGGCTTGCATGAAATAGCAAAGACCGAACAAACAACTAACCTCTTAACCAAAGTGGTTAAGGCAACTAACCAACATAAATTACCTTAGTAAATAACCTAAGGTAAATACAATAATATGCTAACAGAATAGGTTCAATAGGTGATTCATCATAGTTTGACTTATCATAAGTGGTTGGTTTAATAAAAACCTTTTAGATTGTGTTAAGGTGTGGAGCTAAAACCTTCACCAGATGAGCAGATGCTGAAGTTGTTGGATTTACATAATCACAGACGACGACAAGGAGTCAACCAGTAGCTACCAGCATCGGTCATAGATCAGCTGACGTTGGTCATAGGTAGACAGGTGGGGACCGACGTCGGTCACCTGTGCATCCAGAATCTATTTTCATGGATAGAACAGAATGTTTGCATGATAGGATTAGCTATTAGTTGTAAGTCCGCGTTTCTATTTTTGGCAGGACTATTTTAAGCCTTTGATTAGGAGGTGTATCTAATGGTTGTTACTACATTGCTCATGATCCCTAATCTTATATAATAGGGATAGATCTTCATAGCTTTTATACTTTTGTAACTTTGTGTAAGAGAGAACAGTACAAGACATATTGTATATGTGTGTATTAATCCAGGTTGTTGGAATTGATTGTAAACTTTTGAGGGAAAGATATCTGTACATCTGAGAGGTGTGAGAAGAAAGTGTGTAACTTCTTCATTGTATTTCCTTCTGGAAGAGTTTAATACAATTTTTCAAGGTGGTTTCTTGTATCTCTTATTCTTTGCTATTTTTGATTCTAGTTGCTTTCAATTTTGGTTTAATTCTATGTTTAATTGCTTACATAAAAGTAATCAAGTTTGTTGGTTGATCCCCAACAAGTGGTATCAGAGCTCAGGTTGACTAATAGGTGTTTCAGATCTGGTTAGTGTTTGTTGATTATAGGTCACTCACAGGGGTTTCTGTTTGAGTGGGAGAAGCAATGGCAGAAGAAAGCAAACTGAGAATAGAGAAGTTTAATGGCAAGAATTACCAATTATGGAGAATGCAAATAGAGGATTATCTATATCAAAAAGATCTATACTTACCATTGGGTGGGGTTGATAGAAAGCCCACAGATATGGAAGATGAAGAATGGGAAGTTCTTGATAGAAAGGCTCTTGGATCTATAAGATTGAGTTTGGGATCTTCTGTGATTTCTAACTTGTCACAGGCAAAGACAACGGTAGAGTTGATGAAAACTTTAGCAAATTTATATGAAAAGCCCTCAGCTTCAAATAAGGTATATCTTATGAAGCAGTTATTTAATTTGCAAATTCAAGAAGGTGGATCTGTATCTAATTATCTTAATGATTTCCATGTAATTATAAATCAATTAAATTCAATCAAAATAGTTTTTGATAATGAAATTAAATCTCTTTTAATTTTATGCTCTTTGCTTGAAAGTTGGCATAGTTTAGTAATGGTAGTTAGTAATACTGCATCCGCTACAAATATCTTAAAAGTAGATGATATTATTAGTGTAATCCTGAATGAAGAGACTCACAGGAAAAGCACAAGGGAATCATCAGGTAATGCTTTAAGTTTTGAAATCAGGGGGAGGCAAAAAGAGAAGGGCAAGCATGGGAGATCAAGGTCTAAGTCAAAGATGAGCAATAGATCCAAATCCAAAAATGGAAAAAGAAAGATAACCTGTTGGAATTGTGGAAAGAGAGGACATGCAAAGAAAGATTGCTGGTTGAAGGTTAATGAAGAGAATCAGCATGAAGGTAATGAAGAAGCAAAAGTTGCAGGTATTGTTGCACAAGATACTCTTTCACTTTTTTTGCATAATAAAATAGAATCTTGGGTTTTATATTCTGGGGCCTCTTTCCATGCTACCCCAAATAGAGAATTTAGGGGATGATGAACCTTGTAAAATTGATGGCAAAGAAAAAGTGCAGCTGAAATTGTAGAATGGAAACACATGGGTGTTGAAAGATGTCATGCATTTCCTAGCCCTGAAGCGTAATCTAATTTCTATAAGAAAGTTGGGTGATGAGGGTGTTAAGGTGTGGAGCTAAAAGTTTCAACAAGTGAGCGGATTATAGAAGTTGCAGGATTAGATAGTCACCAGTGTCGGTCAGGAGCGACCGACATTAGTCAGGAGCAGACCAGGAGATGTCAGTGTCGATCATGGATCAGCTGACATCGATCACAGGCAAATAGGTAGGAACTGATGTCGGTTACCTGTGCATCCAAAAAGCTATTTTCGTAGATAGAACAGAGTGTTTGCATGTTAGGATTAAGTGATAGTCTTAAGTCCTCATCTCTATTATTAGTAAGACTGTTTAGAGCCCTTGATTAGGAGGTGCATCTGATGGTTGTAGTTGTATGCTCATGTTTCCTAATTATTATATAATAGGATAGATCTTCATAGCTTATTGTAGTAGAGTGTTGAACAGTACAAAATTGTATATGTGTATCATTCCAGGTTGTTGGAGTTGATTTTAATTGAGAGAGAGAGAGCTCTTAAGAGAAATAGATCTGGAGAGAGATCTCTACATCTGAGAGAGGTGTAGAAAAAAAAAATTCTTCAATTGTATTCCTTCTGTAAAGAGTTTAATACAAGTTTTTAGGGTGGTTTCTTGTATCTCTTGTTCTTTACTATTTTTGATTCTAGTTACTTATCATTATGATTTAATTCCATGTTTAATTGCTTTCATAACTGTAATCAACTTTGTTGGTTGATCCCCAACAAGTGGTATCAGAGCTCAGGTTGACTAACAGGTGTTTCAGATCTGGTTAGTGTGTATTGATTACAGGGTACTCACAGGGTTTTTATAGGGATTTTTGTTTGAGTGGGAGAAGCAATGGCAGAAGAAAGTAAACTGAGAATGGAGAAGTTCAATGGCAAAAATTATCAACATTGGAGAATAAAGATAGAGTATTATCTGTATCAGAAAGATCTATACTTACCGTTAAGTGGGATTGTAAAGAAGCCCATAGACATGGATGATGAAGAATGGGAAGTTCTTGATAGAAAGGCTCTGAGGTCTATAAGATTGAGTCTGGCATCTACTGTGATATCTAATTTATCACAGGAAAAGTCAACAGTAGAGTTAATGACTACTTTAGCAAATTTGTATGAAAAACCCTCAGCTTCTAATAAGGTATATATTATGAAGCAGTTATTTAATTTGTAAATGCAGAAAAGTGGATCTGTATCTAATCATCTAAATGATTTTCATGGAATTGTAAATCAATTAAGTTCAGTCAAAATTGTGTTTGATGATGAAATTAAAGCTCTTTTAATATTATGTTCTTTGCCTGAAAGCTGGCATAGCTTGGTAATGGCAGTTAGTAATACTGCATCTGCTTCAAATATTTTAAAAGTAGAGGATGTTGTTAGTGTAATCTTGAATGAAGAAATTCACAAGAATATCAGAGAGGAAACATCAGGGAATGCTTTAAGTTTTGAGAGCAGGGGAAGGCAAAAAGAGAAGAGCAAGAAAGGGAGATCAAGGTCTAAGTCAAAGGTGAGAGGTAGATCCAAATCTAGAAATGGCAGGAAGCCACAATGCTGGAATTGTGGAAAGATAGGGCACATAAGCAAAGATTGCTGGTCAAAGCCTAAGGAGGACAATCAGCATGAAGGAAAAGAAGAAGCAAAGGTTGCAGGTATTGCATAAGATGCTTTAATATTCTCTTTGCATAATAATATAAAATCTTGGGTTTTAGATTTTGGTGCATCTTTCCATGCTACCTCTAATAGAGAATATTTTAGTGACTATGTCCATGGAGATTTTGGAATAGTGTATTTAGGGGATGATGAGCCTTGTAAAATTATTGGCAAAGGAAAAGTGTAGCTGAAAATGCAAAATGGCAACACATGGGTGTTGAGAGATGTTATGCATGTTCCCAGCTTGAAGAGGAATTTGATTTCTGCAGGAAAGTTAGGGGATGAGGGTTGTACAGTAACTCTCACAACTAAATCTTGGAAGGTGACCAAGGGTGCACTTGTAATGGCTAGAGGTAAGAGAGTAAGTACTCTCTATTTATGTAATTGTGTTACTAATAATTCTCTTTCTGTATTATCTACTTCAGATGTGGATGCAAAGTTGTGGCACTCTAGGCTCACCCACATGAGTCAAAAGGGAATGTCAATTCTTAAGTCAAAAGATAAGCTTTTAGATTTGAAAAGCATAGATCTAGATTTTTGTGAGCACTATATTTTTGGGAAATAGAAGAGAGTGAGTTTTCTCAAGACTGGATCAACAAAGAAGAAGCACAAGTTGCAGCTTGTTCACACAGACGTGTGGGGACTGGCTCAAGTTGATTGTATTGAAGGATCACAGTACTATGTTTCATTCATAAATGATGCTACAAGAAAGGTATGGGTCTATTGTATTAAGAAGAAATCTAATGTATTTGAGACTTTTAAGATTTGGAAAGCTATTGTTGAGAATGAAACAGGGAGGAGATTGAAATGCTTGAGATCTGACAATGGTGGTGAGTTTTGCAACTATAAGTTCAACTGGTATTGTTATATGCATGGAATACGTAGGCAAAGGATGGTTCCAAGGACACCTCAGCAAAATAGAGTTGCTGAAAGGATGAATAGAACAATAATGGAGCATGCAAGTTGTATGAGATTACATGTTGATTTGCCCTTAGAGTTTTGGGTAGAAGCTGTTGATACTGCAGTGTACCTGATTAATAGAGGACCCTCTACAGCTCTGGATGGTGGAATTCTAGAAGAGGCATGGATAGGTAAAAAGGTAGATCTCTCATTTTTCAAAGTTTTAGTTGTGAAGCCTTTGTGCACGTTGATAAGGAAAATAGAAAGAAGTTGGATGCTAAGTCTATGAGGTGCACATTTATTGGCTATGGCTCTAATGATTTCGGATTCAAGCTTTGGAATCTAGGAACTAACAAGATAATTAGGAGCCATGATGTTGTTTTCAATGAAAAAGTGATGTATAGTGATCAACTCAAGAAGCTGAATCAATCTGGGCAGAGCAATGAAGAATTAGACGAGGTGACGGTCCAAAATGAGCTCGCAGGAAGAAATAATCATAGACAGGAAAACACAGAGACTGACATCGATCAAGTAGGGACCAATGTCGATAGGATAGAAATTGATGTCAGTCATATAGTGACCGATGTCAGCCAGGAAGGAACTAATGTTGGTCAGGTAGAACTGACATCGGCTAGTTACAGGCCTAGAGGTGACCGAGGTCGGTCACTGTCAGAGATTTTGGGTAGACAGTGTGTTGTGAATGAGTCTCAGACGCCCATCAAGAGGTCAGAAAGGGTAAGTAAACCTCCAATTCAATATTCCCCTTCATTATTCTATTTATTGCTTACTGATGGTGGAGAACCAGAGAGTTTTGATGAAGCAATACAGGTGGAATCCAAGAATCAGTGAGAGCATGGCATGGTTGAGGAAATGGAGTCCTTGAAAGAGAACCAAACATGGGATTTGGTTGAGTTGCTAGCAGGTAAGAAGACACTGAAGAACAAATGGACCTATAGATTGAAAGAAGGTGAGAATGGACAGATGAGATATAAGGCCAAGTTGGTAGTGAAAGGATTTACATAGAAACTAGGTATTGATTTTGGTGAGATTTTTTTTCCTGTAGTTAAAATGACTTCTATACGGACTGTATTGTCTTTAGTTGCTATTGAAGATTTGCATCTTGAGTAGCTTGATGTTAAGACAACATTTCTTCATAGAGATTTGGATGAAGAAATATATATGGATCAGCCGAAGGGATTTAAGGTCAAAGGTAAGGAGAAGTTAGTGTGGAGATTGAAGAAAAGCTTGTATGGCCTCAAGCAAGCTCCTAGACAATGATATTTAAGAATTGATAGGTTTATGACTGAGCATGGCTATAGTAGGTGTCAATCTAACCATTGTGTGTATTTTAAGAGATTAGATAATGGTAGATATATTATTTTGTTGTTGTATGTAGATGATATGATGGTTGCAAGGTCACACATGCAGGATATCTCTGAGCTTAAGGTGAAATTAGCTCACACATTTGCCATGAAGGATTTGGGAGTAGCAAAGAAAATCCTTGGCATGAGGATTAAGAGAGATAGGAAAAATCATAGGTTGATTTTGTCTCAAGAGGATTATGTGAATAAGGTGTTGAAACGGTTCAATATGCAGGATGCAAAACCAGTAAGCACACCTTTGGCTAGACATTTTAAGTTTAGTAAAGAACAATGCCCTAATTCACATGATGAGGTAGAGTACATGAGTAGAGTTCCATATTCTTTCATAGTAGGGAGTTTAATGTATGCAATGGTGTGTACTAGATCGGATATTGCCCAAGCAGTGGGAGTTGTAAGTAAGTATATGGCCAATCCAGGAAAGGAACACTGGAAAGCAGTTTAGTGGATCCTTAGATATCTGAGAGGAACTAGTAGTAGGTATTTGTGCTATGGAGGTTCAGATAATTCTCTACATGGTTATGTAGATTTAGATATGGTAGGTGATTTGGATGGCAGAAGGAGCACCACAAGGTATGTTTTCACTGTTGGTGGAATGACGGTTAGCTAGATATCAAAGTTGCAGAAGGTTGTTGCCTTGTCAACTACAGAAGCAGAATATATTGCAGTCACAGAGGCTAGCAAAGAGATGATATGGATGACACGGTTCATGGAAGAGCTAGGAAAGGAGCAAGAGAGTTGCAGATTGTATAGTGATAGTCAGAGTGCAATTTATTTGGCTAAGAATTCAGCCTTTCATTCAAGAACAAAGCATATACAGCTTAGGTACCACTTCATTAGATAGGTATTGGAGGATGGTGAGTTGAAGCTGGAGAAGATCTATACAGATAAGAACCCTGCAGATATGTTAACCAAGCTAATAACAAAGGAGAAGTTGAATCTTCATTCAACTTCTGTCAGTCTTCATGATTGAGTTAAAGATGGAGGAGCTAGAAGATGTTGATGTACAGGTACTGGTGTAGCTATTTATCTCCAAGTGTGAGATTGTTAAGGTGTGGAGCTAAAAGCTTCACTAAGTGAGCAAATTGTAGAAGTTGCAAGATTAAATAGTCACCAGTGTCGGTCAGGAGTAATCGATGTCGGTCAAGAGTAGACTAGGAGATGCCAGCTCGATCATGGATCGGTCGACATCGGTCACAAGCAAGAACCAATGTCAGTTACCTATGCATCTAGAAAGCTATTTTCATGGATAGAATAGAGTGTTTGCATGTTAGGATTAAGTGATAGTCTTAAGTCCACATCTCTATAATTAGTAAGACTATTTAGAACCCTTGATTAGGAGGTGCATCTAATGGCTGTACTTGTATGCTCATGTTTCCTAATTATTATATAATAGGATAGATCTTCATAGCTTATTATAGTAGAGTGTTGAACAGTACATAATTGTATATGTGTATCATTTCAGGTTGTTCGAGTTGATTGTAATTGAGAGAGAGAGCTCTTGAGGGAAAGAGATCTAGAGAGAGATCTCTACATCTAAGAGAGGTGTGGAAGAAAAGAAGTTTCTTCAATTGTATTCTTTCTGTAAAGAGTTTAATACAAGTTTTTAGGGTGGTTTCTTGTATCTCTTGTTCTTTGCTATTTCTGATTCTAGTTACTTATCATTCTGATTTAATTCTGTATTTAATTTATTTCATAAGTGTAATCAACTTTGTTGGTTGATCCCCAACAAGGGTTGTACAATAACTCTCACAGCTGAATCTTGGAAGGTTACCAAGGGTGCACTTATACTAGTCAGGGGTAAGAGAGTAGGTACTCTCTATTTATGTAATTGTATTACTAATTATTCTCCTTCTGTATTATCTACTTCAGATGTGGATGCAAAGTTGTGGCACCAGAGGCTTGGCCACATGAGTGAGAAGGGAATGTCAATTCTTAAGTCAAAAGGTAAGCTTTCAGATTTGAAAAGCATAGATCTAGATTTATGTGAGCATTGTGTTTTTGGAAAACAGAAGAGAGTAAGGTTTGTTAAAATTGGGTCAACAAAGAGGAAGCACAAGTTAGAGCTTGTTCACACATACGTGTGGGGACCAGCTCAGGTAGCTTCTATTGGAGGATCATAGTATTATGTTACTTTCATTGACGATACTACAAGAAAGGTATGAGTCTATTGCATAAAGAAGAAATATGATGTTTTTGACACTTTTAAGATTTGGAAAGCTTTAGTTGAGAATGAAATAGGTAGGAGATTGAAGTTCCTTAGATCTGACAATGGTGGTGAGTATTGCAGCTATAAGTTCAAAAGTTATTGTTATATGAATGGAATACGTAGGCAAAGGATGGTTCCAAGGACACCTTAGCAAAATGGAGTTGCTGAAAGGATGAACAGAACAATATTAGAGCATGCACGGAGTATGAGGTTACATGCTGGTTTGCCCTTACAATTTTGGGTAGAAGCTATAGATATTGTAGTTTACCTGATTAACAGAGGACCCTCTACTACTCTGGATGGTGGAATTTTAGAAGAGGTGTGGATAGGTAAAAAGGTAGATCTTTCATTTCTAAGAGTTTTTGGTTCTAAAGCTTTTGTGCACGTTGATAAAGAAAATAGAAAGAAGCTAGATGCTAAGTCTATGAGGTGCACATTTATTGGTTATGGCTCTGATGATTTTAGATTTCAATTTTGGAATCTAGAAACTAACAAATAATTAGGAGCCGTGATGTTGTTTTCAATTGAAAAGTGATGTATAGTGACCAGCTCAAGAAGCTGAAGAATTCTGAGCAGGGCCATGAAGATTTGGATGAGGTGACGGTCCAAAATGAGCTCGCGAGAAAGAATTATCATAGACAGGAAAACACAAAGACCAACATCGGTCAAGCAAGAACCAATGTCGATAATATAGGAATTGATGTCAGTCAGACAGTGACCAACATCGGTCATGAAGGAACTGAGGTCGGTCATTCAGTTATAGGCTTGGAGGTGATTGAGATCGGTCACTGTCAGAGAATTTGGGCAAACAGCAAGCAAAAAATGAGTCTCAAATGCCCATCAGGAGGTTAGCAAGGGTAAGTAAACCTCTAATTCGATATTCCCCTTCATTATTCTATTTATTGCTCACTGATAGTGGAGAAATAGAGAGTTTTGATGAAGCAATATAGGTGGAATCCAAGAATTAGTGGGAGCTAGGCATGAATGAGGAGATTGATTCCCTAAAAGAGAACTAAACATGGGATTTGGTTGAGTTGCTAGAGGGAAAGAAGACACTAAA
Organism: Torreya grandis; assembly: GCA_037957365.1. NCBI lineage: Eukaryota > Viridiplantae > Streptophyta > Pinopsida > Cupressales > Taxaceae > Torreya > Torreya grandis. Next base: position 432,610 of record JARHVA010000549.1, on the reverse strand, counting down.
GAACAGATGGATCTATAGATTGAAGGAAGGTGAGAATGGACAAATGAGATATAAGGCCAGGTTGGTAGTGAAAGGATTTGCATAGAAACCAGGTATTGATTTTGGTGAGATTTTTTCTCCTGTAGTTAAAATGACTTCTATACGGACTGCATTGTCTTTAGTTGCTATTGAGGATTTGCATCTTGAGCAACTTGATGTTAAGACAGTGTTTCTTCATGGAGATTTGGATGAAGAAATATATATGGATCAGTCAGAGGGTTTTGAGGTCAAAGGTAAGGAGAAACTTGTTTACAGGTTGAAGAAAAGCTTATATGGTTTCAAGCAAGCTCCTAGACAATGGTATTTGAGATTTGATAGGTTTATGACTGAGCATGGCTACAGTAGATGTCAATCTGATCATTGTGTTTATTTTAAGAGATTGGATAATGGTAGATATATTATCTTGTTGCTGTATGTAGATGATATGCTAGTTGTAGGATCACACATGCAGGATATTTTTGAGCTTAAGGTGAAATTAGCTCACACATTTGCCATGAAGGATTTGGGAGTAGCAAAGAAAATCCTTGGCATGAGTATCAAGAGAGATAGGAAAAATCACAGGTTGATTTTGTCTCAAGAGGATTATGTGAACAAGGTGTTAGAGAGATTCAATATGAAGGATGCAAAACTGAGTTCCATATGCTTCCGCAGTTGGGAGCTTAATGTATGTAATGGTATGTACTAGACCGGATATTGCCCAAGCAATGGGAGTTGTCAATAAGTATATGGCCAATCCAGGGAAGGAGCACTGAAAAGCAATCCAGTGGATTCTCAGATATCTAAGAGGGACCAGCAGTAGGCATTTGTGTTATGGTGGGTCAAACACTTCTCTACATGGTTATGTAGATTCGGATATGGCAGGTGACTTAGATGATAGGAGAAGCACCACAAGATATGTTTTCACTATTGGTGGAATGGTGGTTAGCTGGATTTCAAAGTTACAGAAGGTTGTTGCCTTGTCTACTACAGAGGCAAAATACATTGCAGTCACAGAGGCTAGCAAAGAGATGATATGGATGACACAGTTCATGGAAGAGATAGGAAAGGAGCAAGAGAGTTGCAGACTATACATTGATAGTTAAAGTCCAATTCATTTGGCTAAGAATTCAGCCTTTCATTTAAGAACCAAACATATATATCTTAGGTACCACTTCATAAGACAGGTATTGGAGGATGGTGAGTTGAAGTTGGAGAAGATCCATACAGATAAGAACCCTGCTGATATGTTAACAAAGCTGGTAACAAAGGAGAAGTTGAATCTTCATTCAACTTTTATTGGTCTTCAAGATTGAGTTTGAAGATGGAGAAGCTAGAAGATGTTGTTGTGCAGGTACTGGTGCAGCTGTTTATCTCCAAGTGGGAGATTGTTAAGGTGTGGATCTAAAACCTTCACCAGATGAGCAGATGCTAAAGTTGTTAGATTTACACATTCGTCGACGATGACTAGGAGTCGACCAGTAGCTATCGGCATTGGTCATAAATTGGCCAACATCAGTCATAAGCAGACAGGCAGGGACCGACGTCGGTCACCTGTGCGTCCAGAATCTATTTTCGTAGACAAAACAGAATGTTTGCATGATAGGATTAGTTTTTAGTTGTAAGGCTGTGTTTCTATTTTTGGCAGGACTATTTTAAGCCTTTGATTAAGAGGTGTATCTAATGGTTTTTAATGCATTGATCATGATCCCTAATCTTATATAATAGGGATAGATCTTCATAGCTTGTATACTTGTGTAAGTGTGTGTAAGAGAGAATAGTACAAGACATATTGTATATGTGTGTATCAATCCAGGTTGTTGGAATTGATTGTAAACTCTTGAGGGAAAGAGATCTGTACATCTGAGAGGTGTGAGAAGAAAGTGTGTAGGTTCTTCATTGTATTTCCTTCTAGAAGAGTTTAATACAAGTTTTCAGGGTAGTTTCTTGTATCTCTTATTCTTTGCTATTTCTGATTCTAGTTGCTTTTAATTTTGGTTTAATTTCATGTTTAATTGCTTACATAAAAGTAATCAAGTTTGTTGGTTGATCCCCAACAAATTGGTTGGTTCTCTTGGCTTTAGTTTCCAATAAGTTGGAAAATACTAGTTTTTAACATAGCTTACTCTTCAAAGGATTGGATGGGTTAATGTTTGGATGGGATTGGTACTGGATGACGAATGGTATATGGTTGGATAATGGTAGGGCATTAGGGAGCATGATTTCTCACACAATCCAAAGGATGAAGTCCAAAAATAGTAATGATAAGGTGTTGCGGGGCTTGATTACCCACACAAGCCAAAGGACTAGGTCCTAGAATGATGAAGGGGCATTGTGGAGCTTGATCACTCACATAAGCCAAATGATGAGGTCTTGGTATAGAAATGGTTGGGCATTGGGGAGCTTGGTTACTTGCATAAGCCAAAGGACTAGGTCTTGGAATGATGAAGGGGAGTTGTGGAGCTTGATTTCTCACATAAGCTAAAGGATGAGGTCCTGGTATAGAAATGGTTGGGCATTATGGATCTTGGTTGCTTACACAAGCCAAATCATCCAAGTCTTCCTCATAAACCATATCATCCTAGTCATGAGTTGACTCATAAGTTGGTTCTTAACTATGTTCCATGTACTAATTATTACAAAGAGGGTATGGATCTATATCCCAAATAACATTATCTATAGTTGAGTCTTCAATGTCCTCCTCACAAGCCTCTTTATACCAATCTAGGTTTTTATTTGAATTTTGTGAATTTTGATTATGTTCTCCATATGGAGTATTGTAGGGAGAATAATAAAACTCCTTAGAAAACTTTTCTCTATAAGAGTTCCTAGTGGGATTTTGTGTGGCCATTCTATCATAAGTCATATTGTACATGACTCCATCATAAGTGTATTGAGACATATCTATGTAAATGATAAAAGCTTCGAAACAAAAAGGCTGAGTTCTAAAAACTTTCAAAAACTATGTCCAAAGGACAAATGGTTCAATTTTAGTCTAACTTGGTCAAAAGGTAGAGTTGTATCTCCAATGTGGTCTAAAAGTGGAGTTGTATGTCCAAAATGATTTATGTTCAGACTTGGCATAAAATAGTGTAACATCAAATGTCTAATGTCAAATGTCATATGCATAAAAGGTCAAGTGTTTGAATAAAAATGGCATGTCAATAGTCCACGTCAAAGTGTTCTAAATAAGGTCTAAACTAGGAAAGGAAAAAGTTGAGTTGCTAGGTCTTTTGTCTAAACATAGATTAAAAATCTAGGCTTAAATAAATAAGCATACACTAAGAATTTTGGCCAAACACCATCAAAAGCTAGACTTGAAACAAAGGCTGATGTGATTTGATTTAATCTAACAATTTTGGAAACAAATTTGGCATAGACCTGGCACATGGAATCAAACATAAACATGATCAGTTGGCATAAGGCATAAGACAAAAGTCTCTTTGAATAAAGACTATGTTTTCCCAAATAAAGGCACAAACAATCATAAAGATAGGTACTGAAAAAACAAACCATCAATAGTTTTCAAATTTGGGTAATCGATTAACCAAATTTATGCAAACCAAAAGAGAAAGATCTGTGTATCAGACCCATGAATTGAGACCTAAATGGAAATCAATCAATGTTTGAATCCAAACTTGACAAGGCTAATTGAAAACTCAATGTTGAATACTAAGATTTGACCAAACAAACTTGACAAGATTGGACAGCATGATGACATAATACAAAGGTCCAAATGGTATACATGGCATGGTTTAAAACAAATGGTTTTTTGATATAAGGTGAAACAAGTCTTGAAACAAATTGAGCACCCTAATGGTGTAAGCATGCTTGAATGATGTGATCTATGCTATGCTTCAAAATAATCAAAGGTAAAATGGGTTTGATATGTTTTGGGTAGCATAAAACTACCCTCTGCAACTCAAATGACACACACACAAAAAAGTTTAACAAAAATTTCAAGGCACAAGTGGGGTGTAAAATGGCTAACATAACACCTCTTTATAAAAAAGAGTGACATAAACAAAGTGGTTTGGACATGGTTTATACACAAACAAACAAGTTTTAGTCTTAAAAAAACACTAAGATAAATGACCACAATACACTAAGTATAATCATCCAAATCCTAACAAGGGTATGACAATGTGGGTTTCACTAAACTAGCAAGATTTTGAACATTTCTAGGGGAATCAATTGCAAAATGACTTTTACATCAAAAGATGTAAAAGGCAAATAGGGAAATTGGGTGAACATGGCATTTGCTAGCTATAAAAATGTCTAGTCCTTTTTACAACCTCTACATCCTATTGTTCACAAGTGTAGGGCAATGTCCAAATGTAGATACGTCTCATGTGCAACTCAAAAGGAGTAAGTGAATTCAATGCTAGGAGATGAAACCCCAGGTCAAAGCTTCCCTAAAGAACTCATGGGAAGTAATGATTTCCCCATCACAATCCATATTTGCATGAAAATAAAATACCAAGAGAAAGACTTTAAGGTCATTTTTAAGGTCACCCAAACTTTGATGAATTTTTGGGGAGTGCTTTAGATGACATTCTTTCTAAGCCTTGGACTAGGATTTTTGCAATAGGAATGGCATTTTTGATTCCAAGGTTCCCTAAAGGGGACAAATGGAAGAGCATACACGCAATACCCCTCTCTTTTCTAAATAAAATTATATCAAGAAACTATTTAATACCAAAAATGACAAGTGAATTCAATTTTAAGCCCAAATAAAAGATTTGGTGGTGTTCATTTGACCCCTTGGTCTTAATATTGTGAAATTTGAAAACATTCATTTAAGCATCTAAATTTTTAATTAATAGCCAAAACATGGTTCCTAATTCATTTTAAAATCATTCAAAAGGTGGTCTAAAACACTATTTATCAAATTTGAAATCCGTTAATTACATGTCTACCCTTAAGCATCACCCCAAAAGTAAATATGTTAGATCAAAAACATTTTAAATAGATTTTCAAAAGTTTGTGAAAAATATACGAAAATTGAAGCTAAGCTAATGTAAAATTCTTAAAATTTAGGATAAAACACGTGGTTTAAAAAAAAATCATCCAAAATGGAGTTCGTATGACCCCAAGCCAAGCATTTTAAAATGGCCTATTTAGCTCTCGAGTTTATGTTTTTAAGAAAAACAAAGTGATCGATGTCAGTTATATAATTGATTATGGTTACACTTACTAACCAATTATGGTTATCTAACTAACATCGTTTATACCAATAGTGATTGATGATAGCTATCCAACCAATAATGGTTTTACTAACTGACGTTGGTTAATGTGTAAACCCATGACAAAGAAAACTAACAAAACAAAGTTAGAAAATCAAATTACAAGAGTTTTAATGATCTAAATAAAGATTTTAAAGCTATAAAATGATATTATTCATGTGTGGGATGCATCTTATCCCACTGGGTGTACCAAATGTGTTCTAATAATTTAAATTAAAAGAGGATGGTTGGTATGGTATTAGTTTCAAAATGAAAACAAAATGAAAGAAACACACTAACTAGCATAACATCTCTAGGCCTAGACACTAGGGAGAGATTAGTTTAAAAACATGAATAAAACACAAAACTAAAATTAAAAATAAACCTTCTTTTCTCTCCCTTGGATGCTCTAAAATGCTTGTTGTAGTGGCTTGCTAAGCTTGTGCTCGTGAAGACCTTGGCAATGGAAACTTGGCTACCTCCATCTCTCCTTGGCATCTTTGGCTTGTGGCTTGACTTGGCTTGGAATAAATTTGAAATGGTAACACTATTTTCATGAAGCTTTTAGAACCAATCTTGCATTATAACTTTGCATAATCATGTCTTAGAAATGATGTTCATGGCCTCTCTATTTATAGATTTTTGGATTTGATTAGAATCAACCTAAATCATCCATCTTAAGATTGAGATGTGTGGTTGAGGATTAATTCAATTTTTAGAATTAAGTTTATAATTATCCTCATCATCACATTGGAATAAGGGTAAATTAAGAGGCATGTAGGGCATCATGGAAGGCATGAATCTTGATATTTGTGGCATTTATGGCCTAGGGATGTCTTCCCAAGAAATGAGGTCACCTGATGATGCAGATATTCAATATTCATTTCCAAAACAAATTATTCAACAAGTTTCCATGGAATTCTTGATTAGGCTCTAATTTGGTTTAATTTGATTTTAAGCATGTTTAAGCACTTTGTGTATAAATTACTCAAATTGATCAGAATGTCTTATTATTGGTCTAAAATTTGACTAGATTAGAATTGGAAGGCAATGTTAGATGCATTGGATCCATTATCCCATTTAGGATGTTACCAACACCAAATAACAAAGACACGTGTCTTATGCAATATATTTGATAGGAAAGAGAAATCCAGAACACCTAGGTGCAAAATTGGCATTTTAACTCCAAATGATCTTATCAAAGTTAGCTAGCCCATAAATTGCACTACCCCATTTAATGATACTCTAGACAAAATTGGCACTTGAATATGTCAGTTTCACATCTTTTAATGCATTTTAGTGTTTTAAGGCCAAATTGTCTATTTTATGTGGAAATTGGTTAAAAGCCTAGTTGGAGGTTATCGGTGGCTAGATTTAGGTGTCTACACTGATAATCTACGACTTCTTCAAAGTCTTTTACCTTTATTCCTTTGCTTCTAATCATATTATTGATGCAGTTTTAACTCAAAAAATTGATGGATGTGACCATCCAATTTCTTTCATGAGCACAAACTTTAAAAATTCTAAGTTAAATTATTCTTTAATTGATAAACAAACATGTGCATTAGTTAAGGTAGTGAATAAATTTAAGGACTACATTATTTGGAATAAGGTGCATGCAATCTTACCAGATCCTACCACTAAGTTCATGTTAAGTCAGAATGAGATAGGAAAAAGGAGAGGTAAGTGAATGTTTGAGCTTCAAGAATATGACATTGAAATGAAGACTAAAAAATTATTAAGGTGTCAAGGTTTGATTCAAATGATTTCCAATGCTAACCCAAAGCTAAGTGTAATGCAGGTTGAACAACAAAGTTTTCAATCCAATGATTGGTATAATCCTATTATCCATATACCGATCAATGGTACATGTCCTATAAGGTTAACCAAGGATCAAAGAAGACTGCTAAGATTTAAGGCATCCCACTACTTGATTAAACAGGTAGTGATGTACTAAAAAAACTTTAAAGGCATTTACTTGAGGTGTGTATCCAAAGAAGATGCAACTAAAATTATGAGCACTTTTCATGATAATTTGGGAAGTGGACACCTATTTGGAAGGAAAATATCTCACAAAATCCTTATATTTGGCTATTATTGGCCCACAATCTTCAAGGATGCCCATAATCATGTAAGGCAATGTCATTCATGTCAAGTCTTTAGCACAAAAGAGCCTAAGGTAGCCATGTCACTACAACCAATTATGGTAGATAAACCTTTTACTTAGTGGGGACTAGATTTCATGGTGATAATCAACCTAAATTCATCATAATGTCATAAATACATTCTAACTGCTATTGACTATTTCACCAACTGGACTGAGTTAGTGGCCACTAAATAGTGCAAGACTGAAGAAGTGATCACCTTTTTAGAAGAAAACATATGCACTAGGTTTGGGACACTTATCTCTCTAGTATGTGATAATGGATCAACTTTCATATCCATTAAGATGATTAAATGGGCATATGATAATAATATCACTCTCAATTTATCATCCAACCATTATCCTCAAGGTAATGGCATATCTGAATTAGCTAATAAGAACATGATGAAGGCAATAAATAAGTCTATAGTATACAATCCTAGAACATGGCATAAGCTACTAAAATATGCCATATGAGTAGATAGAAAAAGGGTTAAGTAGGATCTCAAAGCATCATCCTACCTACTAGTATATGGCTAAGAGCCCATAATCTCATTACACTTAATCTACCAACATACTAATTCATGCAAAATTACATGAAGGATGATCAAGAATTGATAAACTCGAGGTTGATAGACATTATTCAAATGGAGGGTGTATGAAAAGAGGCTTTTTCTAATTTTAGTATGCACCAAACCATGGTGAAAAGGTGGTTTGATAAGTGATCAAACAAAAAGGTGCTCAAGAAAGGGGGCTTAGTTCTTATTTAGGATAAGGAATTTGAGCCTAAGAGTAAACATGGGAAGTTCATTCCTTTGTGGATAGGTCCCTATCAAATTGTTGAGACACTTGGAAACAACACCTTCAAATTAAAAGACCTACAAGGAATAGAGTTCACACTACCCACCATTGGGAATTACCTTAACCACTAATTTTCTATTGTTCCCCTTGGGGTCTTCATGGAGTAAATTGTAAGAATAGTTAGAGCTAGAGTAGGTGGGCTAAATTAGTTTCTTTTTATTCTTTCCTTCATGTCTCTTGTTTGTACATGTGTTTGTATATATTTGTTTGAATTCCCCTTTTTTATGATTTCTTTACATTCTATTTTATGTGTTTGATTTCCTTTATTTGTTCCTTGCTTCCAATAAGTCCTTTTGGACAACCCTCAACTCAAATTTTAGTTAATTGCTTAGGAACTCCACAGTTTAGAAATATAGGTATGAATCTTAGGCATATGTTGACCATGGGTTCAAATATGAGCTTAATGGTTATAATTTAAAGAAACTAGTAAAGATTGGTGGATAAGTTAACTATTTTATAATAACTTAAACATTATTTTGTTCTAAACTTGGTTTTAAGAATAATTGCACATGTGGGATTAAAAATTGAATTATTAAAGCATAGTCATGTTTGCACTTAACAAATATCCATGCCTAAGATAAAGATTACAACTATGGGTTATTGACTAGATACCAAACACTTGACCAAACCCCTAAACCTAGCTAACCTAGTTCCCAACCTTTGTTAGAAATCCTAAAAGATCTAAAAAATACAAAAAATAAGAGCTTATTACAAAATCAAAAAAAAATCCAAGCAAAGGTGATTCTAGTAATATCCATCAAGGCTATGGATGCCTGGATAGAAGTGGAGCAAGGCCTTGAGTGGATCCAAAGGTATCTTTATTGGGGCTATGGATGCTTGGTTGGTAGTAGAGCAATGCTCAAACCCTCTCTGAGCTAAAGCATGGATCTTAATGAATATCCAAGCATGTTATAAGTCAATGTTAGTGATTGAAAACATGAAACCTAAAACTTGTTCCCTAAATCCCATGGTAAAAAATAAGTAGAATGAAATCACACACACATGTATAGATTTTGATGTTTGATCCTAAGTTTATAGATGTATTTTAACCATGAACTAATCTTGATAATGGCACTGATCAAGTGGAATAGGTAATCTAGTTATCTATATGAACCAAAGTGTCTAAATTCTAACATATTGCTATGTTTCCCCATAGAAGTCACCATTTATTGAGTTCAACATACCCCAATTTCTAAAAAATGAGGACCCTTATGTCAAATTGTGCAAATTTAAAACCTAACACTAAAAATTCACTTGATCAGAGTGTCATTAACATGGTTGTACATTATTTGTATTTGAAGATCATCCACACCTGATTAGTTTGGCTTATTTATGCTCATGGATTTAGTTTAATCCTATTTAATATTACTAATAGTGGATATTCTTATTTCAAGTTTCAGGTTTAATGGAAACCCTCCTTCAAGAAACCGTAGCATAGGTTCTTTTAGACCAAATTCAAAATCGATGGGAATAAAATTTGTGAGAACACTCCAAAAATTACCATGAACTTAAGTTTAATTTTTATACTAAGGCTTGGGTTTGTTTTTAAACACGACCAAACCTTAGCCTAAAAATTACATACTTGATTTCTTTAAGTCACAAGCTTCTTGTTCTTTTTTATTTTAGTATGGTCTAATTTTTTATTGTTTAAAGGTTCCTTTTAATTATGTTCCTAGCTTGGTCCAAATTTATTATTTTCATGGTCCCTCTTGTTACAAATGTATACTAATGTCTTAGGCCTAAGGCCTCATTTGTGTTCATTAACATAAATAAGACCTTAGTATTAAGGCTTTAACCCAAGTCCCTTTATGTCTTTGAGTCTTGAATTAAACTATCTACTTCTTTTTAGGATCAACAACCTAAATTTAATAGGTCAAAGTTGATAAAATAGAGTGAGATGAACCTGATATGCCTAAGAGCTTGTCCCACAAGACCAATCTCGATCAACTACTTGGATTTTAATAAATGGACCATGTTTGAGTGGACGTCAATGATCCAATGGTGCAAAATCAAAATCAAAGTCTAAAGGGGTCCATATAATTATAACATAGACCTATCTTAAGACTTTACCCTAAGGTTTTAATTACATTAATACAATAAAACCTTAAGATAAAATATGACTTTATTATCCACGAGATCCTTTTTCATTATGTTTCTAACTTAGGCTAGAAACTTATAATTTATTAAGCATGGGGTACTCTTTATGTTGTAACTTAGCTTAAAACTTTAGACTAAATTCTATTCATATTTATTAATAAGATTAAACATTAGTCCTAGGCTCTATATATTTCCTGGACTTAAACCATTTTATAAATGTAAGAGCCAAACATGATCAACTACTTGGATCGTAATCTATGGCATGTGTTCACTTAGATAGGATCAATCTAATAGTGAGAGATCCATGATTGAAAAGTAATACCATGAACCCTATTTTAAACACCGAGTAATTTCTAGATGATTGACAGTACGTATTATAATGTACACATTCAATTAATGGAGCATATCAAGTTAGGAATTTTCAATGGAGCTCTAACTTAATGCGAGACCACCATGTGGTGAAGAGGCATTTATTGATAAAACTGATAGGATGCAGAGTAAACCAAAAGATGATAAGTGGTAAGCTTAGAATGGGATCCCAAAGATGAGATTAAAATTGATGGTCTCATGGACATCAAATACATTCATACAGACATCAAATGATGGTCACATAGATGTCAAATTTAAGCTTAGTAGAGAGTCTTGACAATGAGATTAAAATTAAAGAACGCATAGATGTCAAAAACATTCACATAGACATCAAATGATAGTCATGTGAATGTCAATTTTAAGATATTTTTTTGGATCCAAATATCTATGGATTATATTGACTCATACCTGTTAGATCTGATGGTGTGAGATAAAGCTGATTTTTCAAAATACAATGATTAGTTTCAAAGCATTTATGAATGAAGTGCCACAGAGTTGCCACATAGGTGCCATGGTAATGACACAGGTAGAAAGTTAAAAAACCAAAGATTTTATGGGATCAAATAAGAAAATGTATAAATTCAAGGGTCCAAATCAAATCTAAGGCACAAACTCTCTCAAACACAAAAAACCGTCGATATTAAAGATCAAAAAGGACCTACAAAAAATCCCTAGCATCTACAAAGGCCCTAATTTGATCCTATATTAACCATAATCAAGCCTAAGAGAGTTTGATTTTTATCTAATCAAGTGTAAATTGATCTAGAGGTGAACTTTAGACCACTAGTGAGCAATTTTTCAAACTCACAATCATGGCATCCTAAAAATAATAATATACAAATCTCTATCTAACCATAGATTCAAAAGGTAGACTCTTCAAATATATAGAATTCAATGTTATAGCTTCGAACATAGGAGATAATAATTGGTCCAATATTTTTTGAATGATTAAGGAGCCACCAACCATCATGAGGGAGGATGAAAGGAACATGTCAGTCAAAAGGAGGTACTATGACCTAGTTTCCATCATATGATAAGTATGCATTATGTTATAGCAAAACCAAGGGTATTACATTATATTTATTTCATTGATCCTATTTTTAAATATTTTAAAATTTATCAGGGTATGTTATTCCATGAGCATATCTTTAGGAAGGTTTCATATATTTCTCCTATAGTATTTAAAAACTACTATAAATTGCCAAAGCCCTAGGTGGATGTACCCACAATTAATGAATGGTCTAAGAAAAATGACTTAAATACCATCCTTACCCCATAGTTATAGTTAGGAACCCAAGAAATATTTGAACTCAATAAAAATATCCCAATCAACTAATTTAGGGTCGAGATTAGGATGATAATAACATTACTGAACAAATTGTTTAGGAACCCCTCCACCACCTATGTTGACAAAATTTGGATCCCTTTTATGTATTTTAAGGTTGAGAGAGGACTTACCCCTCCCATAGGTGAGATGATTAGCACATGCTTGAAGAAACAATTCATTAGAATCAATAAGAAGACAAATAACCATTTATACATGATGTCTTACCTTTTGGACACCCTGCTAACCACCACCAAAATCCCTAGCATTAAAGAATGGTCACCTAAAGGGAAACAAATAGTCTCCCAATACTACTCAAAATTGCATATTTTAAAATACAAGGACCATATTCAATTTATCTATGACTGTATTTATCCATCCTTAGTTGAGGTCATTATAGGGATCCCAATGATGAGGGTTAGCCCTTTGATCAATAAATATGTTGAGCTTATTAGGGACATTTGGTTATATTTAGATTGAATTATAATCAAGATAAAGGGAACTATGAGTCAACCCATTAGGCTACTGGTTCATGTTCCCACCAAATTGGCAAAGCAAGAAGTGGCATACCAACTATTCCATGGCATATATGGTGTGTGTAAAAGCAAAAGGAAGGGACTACTCCATTCCTTTCCCTAAACTATTAGTAAGACTATGTTTCAGAATTGGGATAATGTAGAGATTGTCTCTGAGCATATGACCTCCTTCAATCTTCAAATTAATGAATTAAGACAATGAGACCCCATGGAAAAGGTTTTGAAACATTTGAAGGCCAAGTAGATCAACATGACCTATTAAAATCACCTTAGTGTCTATGACTCAATATACACCCAAGCATCCTCCTTCATAGAGGTCTTAGCAAGATTAAATAAACACAACATCAAGATCAAATCTAGATTGTTGAGAAAGAAAAATCCAATTGATTATATATGGAAAATGGGGCCTATGTAGTACCATTTGTTACCAATACCATCTTTTAGACCTCCTCTGGCATATCCATAGGAAGTAACACAAGAGCCTGAGACTTAAGCTACACCAAGTCATAAGAAAATATACCTAAGGAGAGAAAACTTGGTGAGGTGGTATCTTCTTCAGCTCATACTAAAGAATTAGAGCCACTTATTGAATAAACTGGCATATTTGCATTAGATCCTGAGGAGACGGTAAAGGATGCCTTGAAAGCACTAGCTTATTATTATGAACTAGATGAATAAGAAGTATAGACATTAGAACCTCAAGATTTAGATGAAGAAGAAAAATAAAAAAGGGGAAGGAAGTAGCTTTGTACTATGTCCCTATTGCAACCTAACCCAAAAATAAAGTTGAGCTAGTTCTAGTCCAAATGAAGAGCAAGAAGACAAAGTTGACCTTCACTCATCTTTTGAGTGAGGTCAACCTTTTTAGTGATGATAATCTAATTCATGGTCCACCCATTCTTGAATGGTTTTTATATGGGAGGATGCATAAAATCCCAAAAATGAACCACCCATGGGCCATTGCAAAATTTGTTAATATGTATGTGCATGATGAGTTCAAGCCCTGGATTATAGCATTAAACAACAAGATAAATAAAAATAGATGGTTGTTATAGAAATTTAGGAACACAAGTGGAGACCCTAAAGACTCCAAAATTAACTCAGTCATTAGTTGGATTTAGGTTTGACCCAACAACTTCTAGATTGTAAAGAGTCATTGAGAAGAAAGCCTTGGTTGGAGGAAAAGAATTCACTTTTTGGAAAGTGGAGCCATGTTTTGTCTTGACTCCTATTGAAGGGTAAAGACTAAATAAAAACTACATCTTTAAGGAAAATGTGCTTGAATTGGCTCAATCACAATCATCTCAGTTATAAGATGCCATCAAAGGCATGTAGTAGCAAAGAAACAATCTATAATAGAGGAAGGAGAATTTGGAAATGCTAGCTATTTTTTCAGTTCCTAATACCATGATCAAGATGTTTGAATCATTTTTATATGATATGTTTGACTCCCTAAAGTTAACAAAGGTGAGAATAAATGTATTGGGATGGTAGGATACAGTAGCGAAAGGCTTATCGACTCAATGTTAGAATACAAAGGACAAATTAAAGGAATTGGTCGACATCTTAGAGCAAGATCAAATCCTTAGTTTCAAGACCATCATCTTAGCTCACTTAAACATATACGTGGGATTAATCATAGACAAGATCAAGGGTTTGAGTACATGGTCTAATAGCTTGGAAAGACTCCTTAGAGATGACAAGGTGCTACTAGATAGGATAGAATAATTCCTTGGGATCATGATTGCTCCACCAATAATTCTTGACCCCATGGGCCTAATAACAGATGAGGAATTGGATCATAGGACCACCTTAGTCATACTAGAGGTAAAGAGAAAGAGCCAAATCAAGTCTAAGACTAACAATAGTAGGATCATGGATATGATCCTAATATCAGAAGAAAATATTGTTGAGGCAAGGAGCATTAAAGAATCCTTTGAGAGAAATGATAGGGACCTTGAAGACATAGTTGATCTAGAAGATGAGATCTTCCTAGAACCCATTATTAATTTAAATCTTATTCATAAACAACATCAAAAGGTAGTAAGACTTCTTCAAAATAAATAGGGGACTTCATCAACACAAGGTCCATAAAGTTAGTTAGGAATATTCTTTCATATAGATTTTTTATTTTAAAAAGAGAATATTCTTTTATAAATGCATGTGCAACTTGTAAGCACATTTGCCTTTAGGTCAGTCCATTTTGGAAAGTCTAGTGTATTCTATAACTTTGGTAAAAAAGGAAAACTATCCTTACACTTGTACACTTGTAATTTGATATGACTGACGAAGATACTCTCTTGCATTATATAAAAGGGAGTATTGTCAATTGTAAAGGGGAGAGAGTTTTTGATATAAAAACTAGTGTAAAATTTGAGCAATTAATGAAAACAAATAATTCTAAAAATATTGTCTCATTTTGTTTGTGTGAATTGTTAAATGGATTCTCTCTTACTTGTCTATTCTAAATTCTAGATTTGAATAGTTATTTTAGACTCTTGGTGTGTACCTTTGAATGCATAATTTTTAACTTGTGCTTA